>SNQJ01S0167925.1:1630-19369 GCA_010110895.2 Picea sitchensis
TTTCTCTCTCTATGAATCACTAGATCATTTCACCTATCAATGTCCCACGATTATTGAATATAGACATCGCCACATGGTCCTTATTCAAAATCCTACACCAGCCCCACTGCCCGCAGAACCAGTGATTACCCCTACTCCATCACCTAATGTTTTTCATATCTTCTCTCCCAAACCTGAGGTACTCCTGACTCCCCCATGGTTCCTAGATAGTTTATATGAGGATTTTCCCCCAAATTCCCCCAATTCTCCAGTTCATTTCCCCATGGGAATTTTACGCCCGACTACCATTTTCAACCCACAATTACTTGATATTTGGTTTATGTCGATCGAACCATCGCGACCCCCTTGCGTCATTCCCCCAACCTCTTCACTAGAATATAAACACATGGTGACAGTCACCAATGTTATTCCCTTGGATCCACTATATTCTCGACAGTTCCACTGTGAAGAAGACATCCTCAAGGAATTAACTTCCCCCAATTGCCCATGGGATCTCTCCATCACAGAGCACTCTTTCTTTCACAAGAATAATTTGCAACTCCCAAACAAGGCCCCATATACATAATCAAAACCAAATATTTTCTCCCCTCAGGGCATATAGATTGGTTCAATAACCCTATCCTTGCCCCTGATGCTTTTGAAGAAGGCAATATGGCCAACATTTCCCCCACCGTCAAAATTGTTATTTCCATCAAACCTGAAATCATAGAGGAAATCACCATTGGCGCTGCATGCTCTCCTGAAGAACTCATCGCTTACAAATCTCTCTTCCAGGAATACCGAGACATTTTTTCCTGGTCATACACATAGATGCCCGACCTTGATCCCTCTATTATCGAACATTGTATAGACACTTGGACTGATATCACATCTATACAAAAAATCAATGTCCATTACACCCATCCAAAGCGGCATCCATCAAATATGAGATTGAAAAATTACGTGCTGCAGGGTTCATATACCCCATCGCATATACGTCATGGGTCTCCAACCCCGTCCCCGTTAACAAAAAACAGGGCACTATCCATGTCTATATGGACTTTCGCGATCTCAATCACGCTTGTCCCAAAGAAAAAATTTCAATGCCCTTTATCGACCAAATTATCGATGATTGTGCTGGCCACGAGGCTTTGTCCTTCATGGACAGTTTCTCTGGCTACAACCAAATTCAGATTCACCCAGCCGATCAATACAAAACCACATTCACTACCCCTTGGGGTACTTTTGTATATCGTTTCATTCCTTTTGGCCTCAAGAATGCTAGTGCCACTTTTCAACGCGGCATGACATACATCTTTCATGATCTGGCTCAAATCATCCTCCCCTACTTGGACGATCTCACTGCTTGATCCAAGAAACGCACTCAACACCTCGATGACTTATGGATTGTCTTTCATAGTTGTCATTAGTACAATATCCACTTGAATCCACTCAAGTGCGTATTCTGCGTCATAGTTGGATGCCTCGTTGGGTTCATCATCTCCCAACATGACATCACAATGGACCCCCTCAAGGTTCAAGACATCATGGAAATTCGCCCCCCTCGAAATTTACGCTAGCTACAAAGCTTACAGGGTAAAGCTAAATTTTTACGCTACTTTGTCCCTGATTACACCACTCGGTCACATGGTTTCCTTCTCCTCTTACATCATGATATAGCATTCCAATGGGATGAACATGCCCAAAACTATTTTGATGATCTCAAAGCGGCCCTCTCCAATGCCCCATTGATTAGTCCACCCGACTACGACCACGACTATATCCTCTACTTATCGGCCTCATCCATCTCCATAGCAGGAGTTCTCATCCAATTAGGGGATGATGATTGGGAGAATGTCATTTACTATATTAGTAAAAACCTTTTAGGGCCACCCTTGAAATACAATCATGAAGAGAAACTTGCCCTTTTAGTTGTCCTAGTAGTCTAGAAAACTGCACCATTGTCGTAGCCGATTCCAACCCCATGCAATACTTTCTCAGTCACCGAAAAATTAATGGTAAATTTTCCTGATGGATTGTCATCCTTCTGGAGTACGACCTCAAATTTTCAACACCCAAGAGAAAGAAATACCTCATCCTCGCCGAACTCATTACGAAATTTCCTTCCGATACTACCAGTACTCCCATCAATGCTGACTTCCCCGATGAACATCTCTTTTACATCCCCTCGAATGATCCTTGGTATGACGATCTCCTCTTCTACCTCCAAACACATAAGTTTGGAAACCACATCTCCCAGGACGATCGTTGATGTATTTGACACTAGGCCCCTCGCTACCTCCTTCTCGGGAATATCTTATATCGACGAGGGGTTGACAACATACTTCATCTATGTTTGACTATTGACGAAGCCGATAGATTCTTGAATTACTGCCATAGTGGCACCTGCGGTGGCCACCTCTCAGGGATGTCCACCGCCCAAAAAATCATTCGAGCTGGCTATTTTTGGCCCACATTGTTTCATGATTGCATCCACGCTATGAAGCGATGTGACAAATGTTATCTATATGCTAACAAAGTGAGACCACCACCCACTCTCCTCCACCCAGTCATTATTGTCGGCCCCTTTTGCAAATGGGGCATCGACTTCATGACTTGTAACCCTCCATCTAGAAATGGAAAAAAATACATCGTTGTAGCAGTCGATTATTTCACCAAGTGGGTTGAAGCCATGCCCACCTTCAACAACACTGCTGACACTGCAACGCATTGTTTCTTTAACCACGACATCTCCAGCTTTGGATTCCCCCTAGAGTTAGTCTTGGATCATGGGAAACACTTTGAGAATGAGATTTTTGTTGAACTCTCCTCCAGGTTAGGATTCTCCTATGAGTTCGCCTCTCCATACTACCCTCAATCCAATGGACAGGTAGAGGCGGTAAACAAGGTCCTCAAAACCATGTTGCAACGCATGGTTAAAAAACATAAGACCAATTTTCACCATATGTTGTTTTCCGCATTATGGGCTTTTCGCACTGCAGTTAAAACTTCCACTGGTTTCACACCATTCCATATTGTCCATGGTGTAGAGGCCAATCTCCCCATTGAGTACGAAATTCCCACCTTACACACCGCTATTGAGCTATTACCCAACACTGCTCCAATGGAGCAACATTTTTTGAACTTAGATTCGATGGATAAAGACTGATGGTCTTCATTACAGAAGAATGAGGCAGCCAAAAAATGATCGAATGCCACCTTTGATCGCCATAACAACCTTCACTCATTCAATGAAGGCGACCTCGTCCTTTCTTACGATATCTCTCACGATACCTTCGTCCATGGAAAATTCGAGTCATTGTGGCATAGACCTTATATCATCCAACATTTCCTCACAAAAGGAGCCTACATCCTAGCCTCCCTTGAAGGCCATACTCTCAAAGAAACTATCAACAGGTTGTACTTAAAGAAATTTTATGCCTGAGCGTAGCCATTCTACACTAGGCTCTTTCTTTTTGCACACATTTTGTAGAGTTTTTAATCTTCTTTTTCCTCCATGCCTCGTGTCTAATCTATCATTTGTGTTATTGAAATATGCCTCCTCCATCGGTCTACCACATCGCTTACGCCAACGGAGCTAGCCGTTGGACACAAAATCTCTCTTCAACTGCTTGAGCCCTCTATACCCCCTCACATGAATTGCTCCACTCTAGTGGCATATTCCTGGGCTCAACAACCAACAACCAAGAAGAATACACAGTCGTCGTTGGCCTCCTTGCAGAGGCCAATAACTGCCATATTCGTTACCTTAGCGTCTTATTAGATTCCCAACTCATTGTCCTCCAACTCAACAATGTGTACCATGTCCTTGATCCTTGCCTCTTTCACAAATACCTGCAAGTTAGACTTTTATCTCGACACTTTGATTCAATCACATTTACACATATTCCAAGAAAATTTAATCAAATAGCAAAAATATGGCTAACCTAGTGTTAGATTGGCATTTATCCCATCAAATTACCATTACACATACATAACTCATCAAAATTCTGTCACAGAATATAAATTAGACATCATAGACAAAAACAATCAACACATGTGAACATCACAAAGATCCCAAAATGTATATCCATATATATATATATATATATATCGGTCAATGTGCCATCAATGTTTATAAAAAACAAAATAGTACACCTACAACATCCGTAGATAGGTGAACCACCTCACCCCTATAAATACAAAATAGGTGTCCTAGCACCATATACAAAATGGGTTCACAATCCTCTATAAGTACAAAAATACATATACAAAGGCACTCATGGCACCTCTGGAGCTCCACCACCTGGTCCTCTCTCTGGAGGAGGTGCCCCACTAGTTAGGGATCCCTTAGGTCTTGGGGGCAATCGCCCAGTCATAGCCGCCCCCGCTACAGCTGCTCTGTGGATCAGGTTCTGCGACTCCGCTGAAAAACCCACACACTGCTCCAAAACCCCCTCATCCTAGATACGCACCCACATACCCTCGGGCACTCCCTGTAGTACCACCTGCAATCGACGGTGAAAATCCTTGAACTCTCCCTCGACCCCCGTCGGAGGAGAATGTGATGGACCTGCACTCGGATCATCAAAACAACGTCTCCTGCCTGCTCTCTCATAATTTCCTGGCCCCACGCCAGCCTCATCCTTTCATCATATCTCCCTTTCCCGCGGCTCTCCTCGCAGTGGTCTCACATGCCCCTAACAAGTTGGTGCTCTGACCAACTCAACCTCATGCCCGCGAGGTCCCACATATGCACACACAAAAAACACGTGATAGAATCAACATCCATCTATACATAAAGAACATTTTATACTATCTAAATATCTAAACGTCAAATATAACACCATACCTTGGCGATCGAACACCTCTCCAGGGGGTAGCACCATATTTGGGTCATCCCGGAAGTCCACCCCACTATACGGGTATTAGATTATCATCTGTGGCATCTAAAACCACACCCATGCAACCTTGGGTGTGAAATAATGGCCACCCTCCCCAACACCATGACGGACCAAAATCGTCGCCCACTACCTTAGTTACGGCTCTCGCACACCAAGTGTGTCCAATAGTATTGTAGGGCACAACATGGGCACCCTCTCCAAAAACCATGCTACCAAGATGGACCCAAAGGAAAACTCCTCTGAATCAGTCCTGCGAATCTGTAGCTCGACACATGTTGAGCTACCCCACCATCTTGGCATGTGGCATCAAGCCCCAAGAAAATTACCCCCACAAGTGCCCTCACATGATCCTCCAGCGGACCACCACTAATTTGTTGAGTCGTGACAGATCCATAAGCTATCACAATCATCGATGCAACACATCGATGCACCAGAGCATCCATCACCCCAATCCTCACTAGAGAGATAGATATATAATCCTCCCCCAAACAATAAGTCACATCCAAGTCAACCAACTGACCATCTCTGGGTACCACAGGCTCGACAGGTAGAAGGGTTCCCCGAAAATGGAGTCTAGTAAAAAAATATACATCCTTTGTAGTAGAGAATGCTAGGTGCTCACCTCAAACGATGAAACACTGCAAATCTGGACTCCACATTGAGATCAGGAACTGCAACAAGTAATCTTGTTCCCTCACTAGTGAGCACTCAAAAACTTCAGCGCCCTGGCTTTAAGAACCGCGTACAACCCAGGCTCGCTGCTCTGGACATGCGTCTCCCTCCATTGGATCGACATCGTCAACTGGTTGCCTACATCCATGCATAAAATATTTGATCAACCATCATGTAAAACCCGTGTCAAAATGATTGGTTGCACACCCGCCCGGTTGCCACAAGACTCAAATTTTTTCCCACCGAGGCGTACCTTATGCGCTGTTCGCCCACATTCAACGCGCTCATGTGCAACTATTGGAAATATAGGGGTGCACCCATGCACCCCTGTCACACACACAAATGCACATCCTAGCATGCTTGTTCGCTACACAATTGTGCGCATGTGCACACCTATCAGGAACACAATCACGCATGAATGCGCTGCTGTGATTTGAACATGCGTGCCTTTTTTCCCCATTTGGGTTCTCTTGTGCGTGGCTCTCCAAATTATAGTTATTGCACTTGTGCCGCGAAACACTCGATCTGGCATGCGGGGCACCCTCGCAAACCCCTTGTACAACCATCGATTTCACGGCCTTTTAAAATAAACCCTAACTCTTGTCAGGGGAGGATACAACCACTAACACAAGCGTTGCGGCAATTCTTGGGTGGCTGGCTGATCTCACCGGAATCTCAAATCTCCTCAAACCTATCGTCTAATCCACTCGATGGCGGTACAAAATGGTGGCAATGTGAATTTTATCATATATAATCCCTTTTTCCAAACTTCCATACTCAATTCCGAGCTCAGAGCATCCATTTTGATCCACCTTGCCGATACGCGGGACTAGGATCCCTTGACTACGGTAACATTCCCGGGCCACCACCATCCATCCTGCGGCCCCAAAGAATTATTTTTTCTCACATTACGTGGTACACATTCATGTTCAAATTTATCAAATAACTATTATTTATTCGTATCTTCGGATATTTTCCGTCGGTGTTGGTTTTTTATGTGTCCAGGTACTTGGTCACCACAAATCATCATAACCCTTTGGAGTCTCGGATACAGCTACTAAGCATGTCATTCAGCCAGTGTCACAAATCATCACGACCCTTTTAGGTATAAGATCGCTACTAGCATGTAATCATTCAATCAGAATATTAATTGCATCTCCCAGTCACACCCTCCGATTTTGTGCCTCTAGGATTCCCCCATCTGTCTCTGTAGTACTCACACCTCCACTGCATTTAAGTACTGTCACTTGGTAGCACTCTTCCCCACATGAGTTGTCCCATTCATAAGTCCCCCTTGATACTTTGACACTCATGATGCTTTCACCCCCTAGGGATGGGAGTCCTCATAGTATTTTCATTCCTGATAAGTAGCCACATTCTCCTTCTCCTCATTTTTCTAAACTTCCCCATAATGGACTACCGCATAATCTTGTCACAATTCAAAGTTTGATTGCACCTCTGCAGTATCATTATCCCTCCATCTCATCCACCTTTAGTTTCCCCATCTGTATATTCTCCTCCATTCATTTTACCTAATACAGAAACCCACCTATGGGGCCCCCACCCTCCACCTATTTTCCATGCAACTTGCGCCCTTACAGACCAAGACAAATTGCACTGGGGCACCCATTTCTCTATCTGTACGCTCATACCCAATTATTCTTTATTCATTTCGTAATTGTACAAAGCCTTTGTTTATAGCCTTTACATGGTTTTTTGTCGTCACCTTTGGCGACATTCCTTTTTCGACAAAAGCAACCCATGTCGCCCTTGGTTGGGGAATTCATTATCTTCTACTCCTATTGACATCATCCATAAACCTTGAGTATCCCCCAGTCCATGTACCTCTGATCTCTGAGTTTGTCCACTTTGTGACGCCTCTGGAACAATTTAACCCTAGTCTAGTCATCCCCCAGATGCTAGATTCAGTTCCACGGTTGTTTCCACTTATCCTTCACAAATATCCCCAACCAAGGGAAATCTTGAGTCTCCCCATATCTTGACTATGTCCATGTTCCTCATCAGTTCATGATTTTATCCCGTAGATTTCATGAAGCCCTTTGCTTCTTAGAGTCGCGTCTCCCTTTCTGTCGACATCAACACATTTTCCATAAGGGCGACACTATCTTGGCTCTCATTACCTTTATAATAAGGAGTCTCGGATGACACAGAGAGACACATCATTTCTCTCTACTTTCATTGACCCCCATGACATTTGACTTCAACACTTTATCATGTTGCGGTGGGTCTTACTTTGTGACTATTGCAGCTATTTTTATATTTTCCGAAGACTTCTGAAATTTGATAGGCTATCAATGTCTGCGTATCATCGAAACTTCTTACAGGTGTCCTCGCCTCTTTTCAGAGTTTTTTCACCATCATAATTGTCCTCTGCTATTATCAACATGCCCCCGAGGGTGATGCAGTCATCTACACCAACACATAGCTTCAGCTACTAGATTACATATTTTTGAGTTACATGACACAAGAATGGGGCATGCCTGCCTCGTTTGTACACAATTTTATTTCTCCACACCTTGTGAAATGTTTGGGTCCTACCGGTTCCCCTCTCCCTCCAATGGGTCGCTTTTAACATTCCCCTCAACACTCTTTCTTATAAAGGTACTCTTAGTAGAAGAAACATGGATTTATTTTGGCTATACGTATTCTCCTAACCTCACACATTAGGGGGCATCTATTATCACTGGAATTTCATCTGCAAACGGTTACATGAATCCATCATATTCAAACATCCATTAGTTCATCTGTGGCCCATAAAATGCATTTCCAAAGGGCACAAAACTATACGACTAGTTAAAAATCAACATGCGCTAAATATACAAAGGTAGCGTGTGCACGTGTGATAGTCAAATAATGTCAGAAAATAACATATGCTCTCGATGCACGACTGTAGACAAAAAATCCACGCACACCTTAGAATGACACATTTATAATTTTGGTCATCCTTACACCCACTTTTGGTTCATCTCCCAAGTCGATTTGACACCAAAATCCGAGATGAATCCGAGTGGGGGGATGGTCAAAGACCTAAGGGTTCCCTAAAGAGCCCCTTGTTCACACTAAAGACTGGTTGAATAATGCCTCAAAGCTTTGCTATAAAAAGAGGCCATGGGTGCACTGTATTTTCAAGGAATTCATTTGTATTGTTATGTTTCCTATATTCTCTTAGGGAATCCTCTTTTCTCATCAATATCATACAAGCACCATTTCATTTAGCCAATTACATCACCTCTTGAGTGAATGGGCTTTGGATTTCTTCACCATTTCCTTTTAGTTTGCTACTTGTAAGAAGAGCTCAATCTTTGGGGGTTCAAGAGCCCTCCCTTGGAGGAAGAGGGGACCCATAAGTCCCCCTTTCTCTTTGGTGTTTTCCCACTAACACAACTTATCCATTGTTGGCATGCATGTTGTTTATTTTTTGTTCTATTTCCCTTATGCACTCTAGTTTAGTTTCTTTTATTGTTATTAGTTTAGTTCTTTGTTTATTTCTTATGCTTGATGTTTCTAACTCTTGCATTCACTGCTATCTTGTCAAGTTAACCCAACTGGACTTATAAGCGTCCTTATTTTGCTCATTTAGGTGAAGAAAGGGATGCAACAGGGTGGATGAACTACGAGGAGAAATGAACAAAATCAAACCTCCTACATTTGATAGTGAGCACAAGAAGGATGAATATGCAGAAACATGGTTGTTGGGCATGAGAAAGTATTTTCAATTGCATAATTATTCTTCTCATGTAGAAGGAATAATTTCCATCTATCAACTCAAGGGAAAGGAATCCATGTGGTGGGATCAACTTGTGCAGGTGCAACACATTAAAGAGAAAAATGTTACTTGGAGGGAATTCAAGAAGTATTTTGAGAAGAAATACTTGACTAAGAGATACTATGACAATAAAATGAAATAATTCTTTGAAATCAAGCTTGGTAGTATGACAATAGATGAATATGAGAGAAGGTTTTTAGAATTGCTAAAATATGTCTTTTTCATCAAGGATGAGACATTTAATATTTGAAGTTATTTGAGTGGATTTCCATCATTCATAAGTGAAAAAATACAATATGATGATCCCAAGACATTGGAGGATAATATAAGGCGAGATAAATTCCTATATGATCAGCAAAAATCAAGGCCAACTTTCCAAAAAGCTTGGGAAGACAAAATTAAATTCAAGGTGGATCAGAGGAAGAAGGGATCTAAGCCACCATTCTTCATAAATAATCATCAAGGACAACCAACTTCTAGAGAACCCAGATTGATTGAGATAGGAGGTCAAATGCCAAGGCAACCATCTATACAATGTTGGGGTTGTAAAGGAGATCATATGTTCAGAGATTGTCCACAAAGAGGTGAAAAAGTGAGGATTGTTCACAATGTACAACAAGCTAAAACAGTGGAGGACATGGGCAGAAATGTACCAAGGATCTATGCAGCCCTGGACAATAAGCAAGAATATTATCAATCACATATGATTTAAGTAGAAAGTATGATCAACAATCAAACCATTGCTATTTTAATTGATTCAGGAGCTAGTCATAGTTTTATAGATCCTAAGATGGTGGAAGTTTTCATTTTCCAAGAATAAAGCATGGAAAATCTTGGTTGGTGCAGCTGGCTACCAGAGCCAAAAGAAAAGTTAATGAGATGGTTAAGTCATGTCTTATGAACATGAATGGATTGAACATCAGGGAATATTTGAACATCTTACCTTTAGGTTCCTATGACTATCTAATTGGGATGGATTGGTTGGATCATAATCATGATACCCTAGACTTTCATAACAAGGCATTCACTTTCTTGGATGAGGAAGAGAGCCTAAGGAAAGTGCAGGTAATTCCCAGGGTAGTAACCATCAGAGAAATTTCATCATTGCAACTGAAGAGATGTTACCGAAAACGGTGTCAAATATTTGCAACTCATATAGAAGAGACACCTAAAGATAAGGTGCCAAATTTGGAAGACCATGCAGTCCTAGAAGATTTTGAAGATGTGTTCAAGGAGGTACCAAGACTACCCCCAAAGAGAGATATTTATTTCTCTATAAATTTAATGCATGGAGCAGCTCCAGTGTCAAAGACTCCTTACAGAATGAGTACACCAAAGCTGAAGGAGTTGCAAATGCAGCTTGAATAACTTTTGAATAAGGGGTATATATGCCTAAGTGTGTCACCTTGGGGTGCCCCAGTCTTGTTTGTGAAGAAGAAATATGGAACATCAATATTGTGCATTGATTTCAGACAGTTGAATAAAGTGACTGTAAAGAACAAGTATCCTCTGCCAAGGATTAATGTCCTCTTTGATCAGCTGAAAGATGAAAATATATTTTCAAATATAGATCTTAGGTTAGGTTACCATCAATTAAGGATTAAAGAGGACGATATCATTATGATTTCACAGTGGTGCCATTTGGGTTGTCAAATCCACCAGTTGTTTTCATGTTCTTAATGAGTGGTGTTTTCCGACATTATTTAGACAAGTTTTTCATTGTCTTTTTGGATGACATCTTTGTAAATTCCAAGTCGAAAGAATAACATGAGAATCATTTGAGGATGGTGTTGAAAGCATTAAGGGAGAATCATTTGTATGCCAAATTGAACAAGTTCTCATTTTATCAGAATCAAATTCATTATTTGGGACACATCATTTCAAATGATGGGATAGTAGTGGATCCTGAGAAGATAGAAGCCATTAGAGAATGGTCAATGCCAAAGAATGTGATAGATTCCAGATCATTCATGGGCCTTGCAAGATACTATAGGATATTTATTGAAGGATTCTCAAACATTTCACACCCAATCACTTCCTTGCAAAAGAAGGGTGTGAAGTTTCATTGGACATTGGATTGTAAAAATAGTTTCCAACACTTGAAACAATTATTAACAAGTGCTCCAATGCTAAGGATTGCAGACCCAAGTAAAGACTTCATTGTTTGCACATATGCATGTAAATAAGGACTTGGTGGAGTCCTCACTCAAAATGGGTTTGTTATATGTTATGAATTAAGGAAGTTGAAGGAGCATGAAAGACACTATGCCACTCATGATTTGGAGTTCACATCCATAGTGCATGCCTTGAGGAAATGGAGACACTACCTCATGGGGAAAAAGTTTGAGCTCAAGACAATCCATAATGTTCTGAAATATTTATTTGATCAGCCAACTCTAAATGTTAGTAAAAGTAGATGGCTCAAATTTATAAGTGAAGATGACTTTGATATAAAGCATATCAAGGGAAAAGAGAACAAAGTGGTTGATGCACTCAGCAGAAGGGTGCATGAATTGCATGCTACAACCATTAGCATGTACCAATAAGGTTTGAAACATATAATTATAGAGGTTTCCAAATTAGATTTGCAGTACAAGGAATTAGTGGCAAAATTACAACAAGGTAATTGCAGCAGAAAATTGAAGAATACAAGCTAGATAATGATGAAATTCTCAAGTACAAAGGAAGAATTTATGTACCAAATTCTTGGGAATTGAAAAATCTGATATTGAGGGAAATGCATAATGTACCTTATGTTGGGAACCCAGGATATTAGAAAGCTATTGTAGTTGTCAAGAGCCAATATTATTGGCCAGGAATGAAGAAAGAAGTTGCAGATTTTATTGCCAAATGTTTGGAATGTCAAAAGGCAAAGGGTTAGCATGGACACCCAACTGGTTTGATACAACAATTACCCATTCCTGAGTGGAAATGGGAAGTTGTAACAATGGATTTCATCACCAAGCTTCTCAGAACAAACAAGAAACATGATTCTATCATGGTAGTGGTGAATAAGCTTACTAAAGATGCCCACTTTATTCCAGTTAAGCTCACTCACAAGGCAGCCAACATTGTTGATGTTTATATGAAATAAATTGCTTCATTACATGGCATACCCAAGACAATTCTGTTTGACAGAGATCCAAAATTTACGTCAAAATTTTGGAAAGGATTATTTAATGGATTTGGAACAAATTTGAATTTTAGTACAAATTTTCATCTAGAATTAGATGGATAAACATAGAGGGTGAATCAAGTGATTGAATATATGTTGAGGATGTATGTGATGGATAAACCATAAAAATGGGAAGACTAACTACACTTGGTAGAGTTTTCTTATAACAGTGGGTACCAAAAATCTCTAAAGATGAGCCCATTTTAGGCACTTTATAGTAGAAAGTGAAACACACCAGTAAATTGGGATAAACCAACAGATAGAGAAGTGGTTAGGCCAGATTTGCTCAGGGAAATGGAGTGGAAAATGTTGAAAAGAAAACAAAATTTAGAGGCTACCCAAGACAAGCAGAAAATCTATGCAGATAAGGGAAGAACTCACATGGAATTTAAAGTGGGAGACCATGTATTTTTGAAAGTGAAAGCCAATAGAAGTTCCGTGAAGTTGGGAAATTGTTCAAAGTTGGTTCCTCGCTATTGTGGGCCATTTGAAATCCTAGAGAGGATTGGTCCAGTAGCCTATATGATTGCATTTTCTGCATCTATGTCTGTTCATAATGTATTCCATGTATCATTTCTAAAGAAATACATACCTGATTTGAATCATGTTATTTATTGGAATGTGATTCAGGTGGAGACAGAAGGCACTTTCCAAATGCAGCCAGTACACATTTTGGACCGGAAAATCAAACAGCTCCAGAATCGAGCCATAGGGATTTTAAAGGTCCAATGGACCTGGTATAGTCCTAAGGACGCTACTTGGGAGCTTGAAGATGAAATGCGGGCATGTTGGCACAAGGGAAGACCCAAGGTTCAACGCTACAACAATGCACCAACAAAACCCTATCTACCGACCGTTTCGGCAACACCTACAAAGAAGATGAAGTCTCACCCGAGGTAGAGGTAGGGGTGGTTGCAGGACTCATATGTCTTCAACCTTAGCTGGGAGACAGATCTGTGATTCTAACACTTAACAAATAACTCAATAATTAACATTCATTAATATCCAGTCTTAGATACAGTGAAATTAAACCCTAATTACAGAGTATCACATTATTCATTCAGATCTAAGGTATTTAAGCATTAAGCATACGTACATAAGTCATATCTAACATCCATCCATACTATTAAGAACTAAGAATCAACAGATCTATCTATCATTCATATATATAAAATCCCTAAGCAAGTAAACACATAAGCACATCAATACATCGCACAAAGCATAGAAACACATCATGTACGTGGTTCACCCCCACCCTGGGTCTATGTCCACCAACTCTTATCTTCTTTATTATCTTTGTTCAAGCTTCTTATAGGCACATAGAATACAAGTTCTACTCCACATAAGATAGGAGATATGCGCGCACTCTACCAGATCCTCCTTCTTCTAGATAGGGTACAACACCAAGCCTTCACATAGTCTCTTACAGTTACTTGCACTAGCCTTGCAAGCCTCACACAATATGCACAAAACACTTACAACTCTTGATCACATAGATCCAGCTCTAGCACTTAGCACACCGGTCTCTCTCTTACATCGCCTAGCTACTTATTTATACATTACAAAATAGGACTAAACATGGGTAAACCCATGGGATGACATTCCATAACCATTACATAATACTGAATCCCAAAAAGGGCACAAAAAGGGGTCAAGATCTAGTGATATCTGCGTCATCTTGCACTCCACCTTCGATAGCCTGTCGAAGTCCCAAAATTAGGTCAAACATGACCAAGAATCCTCAAAACTTGGTCAAGGGACAACAGCCTCCCAACACTCAACTATGACTCATCCTGAGTCACTCCGATCGGACTAGTTCTGCTTCAAAATCCTTGAGCTTGGCTCGATATGCTTTGACTTGTTTCTGTGCCATGACTTCTTGTTCATCGAACTCTTGTATGACTACTTCGTTGACAGGTCCCTCTAGGCATTTTTCAGTTGCAGTGACAACTTGCTCTAGTTTCACTCCTCAGCCTTTGATCTCTGTGAATAGTTGGTAAGCCCCATCCTGTACAGGTTGGATCCTCTGAGTTACTTCCATAAATCTTCTCTGAATAGTGTGGACCTACTGTTGGGTAGTGCATTTCTCTTGGGATTGCTTCATTCTTTCCACAGATGACAGGGGATTCAACTACACCTGTATTGTCTCTACTTTCTGCTTCACTTCTTGTAGTTTTGATTCCAGTGCCTTCAATTCTGGATTCTCAAGTTCGAAGAGTAATTACTCAATGCAATGGGATAGATGGAAATAGCGCGATGATCACTGTGAAATATCAACTATTATGTAGGCTTAGATAGTCATGATTTGCAAAACTGTTCTCGTTGCATGGCACGACAGGATAAATAGATAACTTGGCAATGGATCTCTTGCAATGGATGAGAATCCTTCATTAACTCAGTTATGTCCATTATGGCGCAGTCCCAACGGTCTAGTGGTGATATTTCTGACCATAAATGCCTTTCTACTCGTTCGGGTCGTCAATCTAACGGTTATACTGTTCCCAACGACTATATTTCTTTGCCATGGAGAAGTGCCATATGACGTAGTTCTAGTATTCCGACGAAGTTCCAATTTTGCCAATTTTCCTTCTGCGAAGATCCCTCTAGAATATTTTGTAATTTTTTTATCTTAGCTCTCTTATTACTTAGCTTTCTAGCCTTCTTTCCAGTGATCTTCGTCTCAGAATTCCTTTTTCCATTCTGATTCGTATCTTCTTCTGGCAGAGTAACTTCTCTCTGGTGAGATTCTTTCCTAGAAATCAGGGGTAATACTTCATCTATATCTGGAATAGGTACTTCAGTATTCTGTAGGTCTTCCGGTGTTCTTCCCACTTCGACATCCAAGTCTCTAGTTTTAAATAGCTTTGCTCGGTTCTCTTGTTCTTCAATCAAGTGTGCGATCCTCCTAGTCATGAAATCTTTCAACTCTTTCTTCTTTTGTTCTAAGACTTCTTCTTCTTTCCTTTTGGACTGATCTCCTTCAATCCAAGGTTTTCCTAGTAACATAGAAAATGGAGCGTTGTTCTCAATAAATTTAAAAACTTAAAATTATTCTTCTGTCAAAGTTCCATGAGAACTCATAGATGTCTGGGTAAGTATTCCACATAGGGTTATCATCTTTCCTCTAAATAATCCTATTCCTCCCAACGAAGGAATCATAGAAGGCTCCCTTAAAAGTTCCCAAGTTCTTTCTGTCATGATATTCACTTGTGTTTCCTCATCCATAACACAGTCAATGTCGAAGTCTCTTATTCTTGTTTCAATGCACTCTTTTTCTTTGAAGATCTTTGATAAGCTGATATGTCGATGGTCATTCAGGGTTTCTGTCATCTTTAGCAATACGTTTTCTGATTCTTTTTGGGGTTCTTCCATAATATCATGGGGTTCTGCATAATATCAGTTGCTTGACCTTTCTTGTAGCCTCCTTGTATCATATTCATCTTTTCAACATTAGCAATCATTCTAGGGCAATACAATACTTCATGGTCCATAGATTTACAACATAGTAGTTCTTCTACCAGGGCATTCCTTAACCAGATGTCCCAGTCTTCTGCAACTGTAACAAAGGGTTAATCATCTCTTTCTCTTAAATGATCCCCAAACTTTCCTGTACTGCACACTAGGATCATGGTAGCTAACCTACAAAAACCTCTTTTATTTAGCTCAGACTTCTCTTCTTAGCATTGAGATTCACAGATCGAGTAGAATACTGCGCACTAGAGCGATAGATCTACGCACAGAGATTTCACAATTTCAGGTCAGGTCTTCGCACAAAGATTATTTTTCCTCAGTTCCTAGCAATCACAGTTTCAGGTCCCAACAACGGAACCATTTGTTGGCATAAGGGTAGACCCAGGGTTCAAGGGTACAACAACACACCAACAAAACCCTAACTACCGGCCCTTCAGCAACACCTGCGAAGCATATGAAATCTCACCCAAGGTAGAGGCAAGGGTGGTTGCATGACTTAGATGTATGCAACCTTATCTGGGACACATATATGTAATTCTAACACTTAACAGATCACTTAGCAATTAACATTCATCAATATCGAGTCTTAGTTAGAGCACAGTTAAACCCTAATTATAGAATATCACAATATTCATTCAGATGTAAGGTATTTAAGCACTAAGCATATGTACATAACTCATATCTAACATCCATCCATACTATTAAGAACTAAGCATCAATAGATCTATCTATCATTCATCTATATTAAATCACTAAGAAAGTAAACACATAAGCACATCAATACATCACACAAAGCATAGCAACACAACATGTATGTGGTTCACCCCCACCCTAGGGCTACGTCCACCAACTATTCTCTTCTTTATTATCTTTGTTCAAGCTTCTTACAGTTACTTGCACTAGCCTTGCAAGCCTCACACAATATGCACAAATCACTTACAACTCTTGATCACATATATCTAGCTCCGGCACTTAGCACACTGGTCTCTTGGTCTCTCAGTCTCTCTCTTACATTGCCTAGCTACTTATTTATATATTACAAAATAGGACTAAAAATGGGTAAACCCATGGGACGACATCCCATACCCATTACATAACCGTGAATCCCAAAAAGGGCCCAAAAAGGGGTTGAAATCCCACGATATCTGCTTTGTCTTGCGCTCTGCCTTCGACAGCTTGTCGAAGTTGCAAAATTAGGTCAAACATGACCAAGAATCCTCAAAACTTGGTCAAGGGCCAATAGGCCCCCAACACTCACCCGTGACTCGTCCCACGTCACTATGATCGAACTAGTTCTTCTTCAAAAGCCTCAATCTTGGCTCGAGCTGCTTCGACTTGTTGTTGTGCCACGACCTCTTGTTCAACGAACTCTTGTATGACTGCTTCGTTGATAGGTCCCTCTAGGCATTGTTCAACTTCGGTGACAAATTTCTCTAGTTCCACTCCTCAGCCTTCGATATCTACGAATAGTGGGTAAGCCTCATCCTATATAGGTTAAAGCCTTTGAGTTACTTCCATAACTCTACTCTGAATAGTGTGGACCTGCTTCTAGGTAGTGTGCTTCTCTTGGGATCGCTTCATTCTTTCCATAGCTGATAAGGGCTTCAACTGTGCCTGTATTGTCTCTACTTGCTACTTATCTTCCTGTAGCTGTGAGTCCATTGCCTTCAATTATGGATTCTCGGGTTTGAAGAGTAACTACTCAATGCAATGGGATAGATGGAAATAGCGCAATGATCACTGTGCAAAAT
>SNQJ01S0167925.1:19379-37174 GCA_010110895.2 Picea sitchensis
CCTTCACCATATATACATTTGTGGATGTGGGGTTGTTTGAATATGGAGAGGGTCCTTGAATGCCCCCTTTTGTGCTTGCAGAGGCTTGGGTTAGATTTTTCCCATGTTGAAATGGATTGGTTAACACAACAGGTTGTTGTTGCATCATAAACTTTTGGGCCTCTACAAGCCAAGGACATCAATGGGTTGGGTGGTCTTCCATGCATAAGTTGCATGGATACCTCACCTTTGGTTTCTCAGTGTTGTCCCCGCTAGCATTATCGGTAGGTTTTTAATCCCCCTTACCCTTCTTGCATTGTTTTTTCTTTCCTTCAGGTTGCTGGGTGGCCTTTGGATTAGTCGATTTCACTGTGTGTACATCCGATGTTTTGGTAGGGGGAGCAGACAAAGAAGTAGTTTGGCTGACCATTGTGTGTTGTATAGACAACTGCTACAACTGCTTCGTCAATTGCTCAACAGCCTTTGTTTGTGCTAAACCAACAATACCTTCAGCATGTGGTCCAGCTCTCTGTCAGGTGTTATCAAGTATTGAGCGTGGAGCATCTGGAAAGATCTCATATAATAAACCAGACTGAGAATAGATTAGCTCAAGTTGTTGAGCTCTCATGATGGTGTCTTCTTCAGAAAATAATCCCGACGTCGCGACGTCTTTGGACAACTGTGGGACCAAATACTTAAGAAACCACTCGAGAAGGAATGATGGTGGGACTGGTACCTTAATTAAACTCTTTCGACGTCTCCATTCTCGAATGTGATCAGAGATATGGTTCGCTTTTGTTTGTGAGAAATTGGCCAGAAATTCGGTGCCAGCGTCGTATCTCACAGGTAATTGGAAATGGTTTAGGAAATCCATCGCCAACTCGCCGAAGGAAGAGTATCTTGAGAGATCGAGCTCAATGTACCATTTTGTGGAACTCCCAATGAGAGTACATTGAAACAATCACAACTGTACGGAGTCATCTTTCAACGAGTTAGATGAGCACCAAAGATGGAAGGTAGTCACATGATCTCCTGGATCTTCGTTAGGATTGGCTTCAAACTTTGGGATGTACGAAGGAAACTTCGTCGGCATAGGAGGATAATGTGGATCATGATAGATAGGGTCATTCAATAACCTTGTCAAGTCTAGAAAATGCAAGGTTGCCAGGAAAGGTAGTTTGGGTTGTTGGTGATAACTTGGGAAAAAGGGGCCTAAAGTTTGACTGGCACCAGGTTGCCAGGAAAAGTTCGGCTGCTGGCCTGGGTTCTGGTAAAAACCATGGCCATGGCTAGCATATGGATTTTTCATGTGAGGAGACATCATCGACTGATTTTCAAAATAGGACATAGATGGTTGGACATGCATTACATTTGAAGGACTTTGGGAAGGATTGCTCCATGTCGGTCCCGTGGGGATAGGCATAATGCTTTATTCGGGGTTCCATTGATTGTGGAAAGAATTACCCCAGATCGACATTCCTGATGAGGGAACTGATCCTTGCCAAGAATTCCAAGGCCCTGTTGTGGAAGAAGTTCCTGGGTGTGCCCCCTGTGCAGGAATAGTACCCTGCATAGGAATAGGTTGTCCAAAACCGAGGTTTCCCCCAGTTGGGAAAGTAGTTGACGAGAAGGAATTGTTACCAAATTCACTAAATAAAGAAAATGGTGTTGAACCTATTGGAATATTATGCGAAGGTGGTCCTTGACTCCCCACTTCAAATAAACTATGGTGTGCAGGTGGCCCGGTGGTTTGTTGATGCGAGTCACTGAGTGAAGGGGATGAAGGAGGTATATGACCTCCCCTATAAGGGAAAGTGTTAAAAGGAGCARGAGTTCCCCCCATGTKTCCTTGCAGAGGAGMATTAGAGCTCCCTATCCCTAGACCYGAAGTCTGTGAAGTGGATTAGGGAAGTACATGACTTGTTCCTGAACTAGGCATCCCGTATGAGAACGGAGGGCCTATCGCACTTGGTGTAAAAGGGGTTGTGGCCACTGCCAGAGACGATATCAGACCACTGTACAATGTAGAGGCGGTCAATACCATGGTGGATAAGACCGGTGACGGTGGGTTAGTAGGTGGAAACTCTCATGTGGTGAAAATCGTAGTGGGAATTGAAGAATTCCCAGAATGAAAAACATCATTTGTTTCCATTGTTGCATGCGACACTGTCTGGCACTCGTAAGGATGAATCGGTATGACGGTGGGTGTCAAAAGATCAGTGGTGGAGGTTTCAACCAGACCAAAAGCTTGCGATCCAAGGTATAAAATGATTGATTCCTCTAGACGTTGGTCAGGCACAATTTCTTGTGACCCGGTCGATTCAAAATACCCTTGTTGGTCTAGCTTTCACCTTAGTGGTGGCGGGGTTGGCTCGAGTGTAATCAGCGGTAGGGTAAGAAGCCTTCGTGAATGGCGGAGCTCATGATCCTCCACTATGTGAGAAGATCAAAGACACACTAGGGTAGTCTAACCGTTCAAAAACAACACGCACTAAAAAATTCCCTATAAGATAAGACAGACAAACACTAAATTAATTGGAAGAACAGTTACAGTAACCAACACTAGAGCAACTTACCAGTGCAAGTGCAACTCGAAAAAGGAAGCACCCTTCGAGTATACTCTACAAAGCATGGCTCGATGTTTGTCCTAGGTACCGTGTTATACCCCCGTAGTCACCTATGTATGTCCCTAAAAAAGATAGGCAACTAGGTTGCCAACGTGCGAACAGTCACCAGGCGGGTACAGTCGAAAGTCGAGTAGACCACAATGAGTAGGGTATCAAGCCCAAAACCTATCAAGGGTATCGAAAGCAAGTGGTCTGGAAGAAAATTGAGGACCTCGAATGGATTCGAGACCCACGAAGCCTCGTGGCAAATGCAATCGACGAAATCCCAAAACAAGCCCTCTATATGTGTTCTCCACTACGATTGGTCCATCTTTGGAGGGGTTATATCTGCTACCTTTCTGCACACGACCTCGTGTTTATCCCCTGTGTTAGAGGGGGTCCCGGATAAATTTCATGATACTGGACTTGGACCCTCCCTAACTCAGACTCCAATGTTTGATTTTAATGGCCTTGAAGAGTTTCCTCTCCAACCTAATCCAAGGCCCTAATCCTAAACTAGTTGGCTAACCCTACAAACATAAAAGTCTAATCAATTTTAGATTTAGTGTTAATTTTATGGATTGTCTTATGTCAAGGGGTATGAAAGTGAAACTAATGATGTTTGAAAGATGAAAGTAAAAAATGAACAGAAAGATGGAAACAAAAACTTTCACTTAAAGCAAATTTTCAACAACTTTTCAATTTTTTATTTTTATTTTTTTATTTTCTAAGATCTTTTGAATCAGAAAACTTAAAGAAGGATTTCACTCAACTACAAGCTACGTACGATCTAAGTAAACTATCAAGAACTTAATAAAGCAAATACTTTTCCCTGACTACTAATGCAAAACCACACTTTTCAACCAAACCAGAAAATGAAAGAGATTTTATTTATTTATTTGAATGTTGATAAAGCAAAAAGGAAAAATACCAACAAGTCAAAAACCAAGAAAAAAATTATGGCCTAATCACAGATCACAAAGAATCACTTCAAGAAATCACACACTAGAAACTTAGAAAAAGACTCTCACACTTGTCTAAAAACCCTAAAGAAAATTTTTAATGAGAACTTTTAAATGAAAAAAGAAAGCTAAGGCTAAGATCAACCCTAAGCTACTGACTACTAGGACAGAGATTCAAAAACCTGAGAGGTATAACTCTTGTCAAGGGAAAGGATGACTGCCTCACCCTCAGCAAAAACTATCCTGCACAAGCACACTACTGACAATTCAACAACAAGCATGTGCACGTGAGCTATGTAGAGCCAGAGGGCGTGTACACACATGCTGGCCTTATACAAGCCACATGTATATCCAAACTCTGAAAAAAATAAAAACAGACAATCCAAACCAGGAAGAGACCATTGATATTGAGAACCATGATCTCTTGAAGGCTTAGACACTCTCTTTAACAGAAAAAAGGAAAACAATGTAAGGAAAAAATTGTAAAACAAACCAATCTGAGATGAGACTTCAAACAACCARGACTAGAAAGAGTTCCAGAAAAACCTTGAGAATGACTGATTCTGACAGGGAAGAGGATGACTGCCTCAAAAATTTTCTGGAATCTACACGCTACTGTTACTTATTCATCTAGCGTTTACATGCAGGCTGTAAGAAAGTAGGGCACGATTACACATGTGCAGACCTTATGCAAGCCACGTGTACCTCTGTGGGTCTCAAAAAAACACAGTCAAGCAAAAATCAAAGATAGCTTGTATGGAAGACTAGACTCTCTGTCAACTCAGACTTTGCAGAAACTTTAAAAAATAGTAAAGAAAAACTAGTCTTTTAAAACTACCCAGAAATATTCACAGGAACCCTAGAGACTTCCCCAGTATGGTCGCCAATTCTATTGTGGTGGGAAATCCCCCTACAGACTAGAAAATAGGGTTATATTATGCATGCAGATATGACCAAAAGAAACCTACTTTCTACCTTTATCCCAGACTTAATCCCCATTTCTTTTCAACAAATACATGGTTAGACCAACATACCTTGTTTCAGATGTTTGATGTCAATCCTTCTTCATGCTTGATCACTTGTTAGCAGCTCTCCTCCCAAGGCTAACCTACATACAAAACAAGTAACAAACTACACATGCATTTTACCTACAGACTAATGGGTTAGAGATTCAAACATATATTTACTGAACTATGAAGAAATCATATAGTGCGACGGGAAAAGCATTTCTTTATTATTAACTTTAATGAATCAACTTACAATGTCAAGACCAGCCACTGCTCTGCAAACCTGATACTAGGATCCTCTTCAAATGTCCTCCAACTTCTTTGCTTTGTATCTCTTCTTTCACAAGGATGGCTAAAGGGTTGGGACAATGGGAATGTGCAATTGGGTAGAGTTTCTTTACTCTTATTCTCCTCCTTCAAATGGGACCCCTAACCCTTCTTTTATAGGCTAGAAGAAGCTAGGCATTTGGATGAACCCTCGGCCATGCATGGCCGGGAGTTTCATTTAACTCACCCAAAGCTATGTGTTCCATCGACAAGTTTCCTTTTTTCGTGCTTTTGTCGGTCCACGCGGGTTGTTTTAGGTCAGCTAGTGTGTATACACGTGCAGTAATGGAGTAGGGTGTGTTACCCCTTATAAAAGAGGTTTTTTAAAGAGTTGTTCAGCAATGCTTTGGCAAAGAAGGGATTTCAGATGGCCTGATGCTAGGTAAGCATGTATGGTGCAAATTAGGGTTATAACAATTGAGCCTTAGGTTTTTTAAATTTTATCATTAATGTTGTTTAATTTTTAATTTTTTCCTCTTTCGTATAGTCTTCTTAGGTCTTACAAATAAAGTTAGTGTTTATGTTGGCTTATTACCCTTGGTTATATCTTTATCTTATGATAATATTGGACAAGCCAATATCCTTATGCCTCCACCACCATCCTGACATGTCACGACTTCCACGATGTACTAAAACCCCTCCCCGTTATAAGGTCAAATCAAGTTCTTTTTGTACGCTTCCATTTCATCATATAGTTCACAACACATCTCAAGTACACTTTGCTCTCATCACCATAATTGCACATATGATGATTTTTCATCCAATCTCCTTATTTTCACCACTTATTTTTTTAAGGAAATAACCTGGGATTTCATCATTTAAATCTTTTTTAACTATTTTTCCAAGATTTAAAATTTCTCCTAGCTCGGTGCTGCAAAAACTGGTGTTTTCAGAAAGTCGCTATGGAAATTGTTGCGAACTGGCTGGTGAAAGTGAGTTGGAGGTTAGACCATATACAGGTGGATTAATCCAATATCAATCATATCAATTTTCAAGCCTTAGCCTCCAAGTACTCCATGATCATTTTAATCTCCATTGAAGGACAATAAAGGTTTTTTTATCATCTCTTCTCCCAGGCGATGTGAACTGGTGGTCCACAATGCCAACTATCCCTCTTACATATGTTATCACAATTCTCAACCAATTGCAGAGATCTCAACCTCTTTTACTAAATATTAACCAAACCTTGTTGTGAGGCCACTTTGCCTATCCCTTATTTGGATTTTGTTGTTTATGTTACGAACTCTGTTGCGAATCCCCTATTTTGGAGCTACAATCTATGTGAAACAACTCAAAACTTTTTTTCACCTACCTAAGAACCTATCCCAGTTGGTTATCATCAATATTTTCCATTCTTATTCAAGTCTATATACTTTGGAAATTTTAAAAATGGTCTTTTGATGATAAAGTTAAATGAGTTTTGAAAAATAATGTTGAAGTATTAAACAAAATATTTTCGCAACAACTTTCTCCTTGTATCTCTATTTTCCTGTGTACTCTTCTTTCATTTTGTGACTATCAATTGTCCTTTCATAATATTGGAGGAAAAATAGGCTGAAGAACATTAAATACTTACACACAAAACAACTTTGAAAAAGATTATCCATCCAAACCCTAAGACCTTTGTCTTTTTGTTTTTCCTCTTGCATCACTCAAATTGTGTTTCTAGTTTTCTTCCTATAACATCAATTTATACTCCACACTAGAAGAAGGCTCACAAGGGTGGGGGAATTGTGAGGACTGAACCCTATGACATGCAACTATTTGTTGCTAAACCTCTAATCAGGGAGGTCTTGCAAAGAGTGGGATGTTTCAATTTTTGTCAAAAAATGCAGAGTGGGCACCCTGAGGTAACTAGAGAATTTTCCTTGAATTTTGATGGAACCAAAACTAAAGTTGGGATTCTTGAAATTGAAGTATTTGAAGCAACCATAGCAGCAACTACTGAGATACCAAATACTAGTGAAATATGGTTTAAGTATATGAATCTAAATGCAACCTTCTCTAAATAATTCATTAAAGCAGAATGTCAGGGAGATAACCTATGAAAGTGAATTCCTAGGAGAAGATTCTACGGGTGATCCAAAGATATTTCACCTGTGAGGGCAGGTTCAATATGATCTATCAGTACCACAATAGAATTTTGTTGCACTTCACATGAAAATACCTCATGAATCTTCCTTTCTCTTTGTTTAGAAGCATTGTGAAAATGGTTGGCAGGGTCAAAGCTAAGTCCAAGGCAGTTGATACAATTGTTTTTCACTGAAGGTTGATTAAAATTCTCATGATGGAGGATTTGAAGAAGAAAAACATTGACGGGGATCAGTTCAATTCCTATGCACATTTTCAATTGAATGTTTCTCCTACTCCACAATCCAAAGTGTAGAGCCCTCTTCAGGTTGATAGCACTGCAAATACATAGACAAGTAAGAAGTGGAAGAGAAACGACATTGCTAAAAATGATGAGGATCCTAATGAACAAGAAGGTGAAGGAGTATTTTATCACTCTCCACAAAGGGAAGTTTCACCCCAACCAGCTCCAAAATTAGCAAAAATTCCATCATCCAGAGCCACAGGAACAAAGGAAAGGAGGTTACTTTTCCCATAACCATCTGTTGCAATTGAAACTAAAGTTAGGAGGCCTTTCACCAGGTCATAAATAAAGAAAGAAAGTATTGAAAAAGAGAACGTAGTGGAAGCTCCCATCAAGAAAAAAGGTAATTTTTTGGTTGTTGAAAAACACATTGAGGTGATAGACAAAACCACCCCTCTAGAGAGACCTACTTTTAAAAGGTTGATTAGACATCTTAGAGAAGTCAGAGTTGAAATTGCTAAATTGAAAAGAGAAGAGTTAATTGGAAAAAAGAAGTTAAGAGACCTCATGGATATGTATTGTGAGAATATCGTATAGGCCAAGTTCATTCCTAAGAGATTTAGACCTCTCCAAATGCAGCTTAAAATCCTATACATATATAATTTATCCTACCAAGGTCATATCAGGGGGTTAAAGATGGAGAAACAACCTTTCAAGGAAGAGATAGCCAAAATAAATTTGAATGTGTTGGCCCAAGATGCCACTAGAAGGAGTACTAGACTTAGGAATTGAAGTGAAATGTATTGAAGAATATCAATTTTGGAAGTGCTTATCCTTCCATTTTTGATAGTTCGCAGTTCCTAGCACTGCGAAATGGTTTCTACAAGAAAGCTCTACGAACTTGATTGCAAACTTTATTGTGAACTGGCTGATACAGTTGGCCCTACAAGATTCGTTCCAAACTCTTGTTTTGATGGTTTCAAGAAGGTCAATGATCACCAAACGGCTGGGGGAGAATGGTACAATTGTTTGGAGGTCAGTTTAAAGCTGGAGGATACCTGGAAAAAAAGGAATGCGCTCAAAGGACACCTCATTATGCATAATTAAGGTGTTAGGATAGTTTCCAAAATTAGCCTTTTTTATAGCAGTTTGTTATTTCCAGTTTGTACAGGTGTAATTACCTCAGTTTAAGATGGAAGAATCCTATGTTAGAGGATGAAAATTTCATTGTATGCTATTTTTTCCTATCTAGGCTATAAAAGGAGCATTAGAAGACATTTTTTGGGTTCGAATGGTTGATGTAAAAGACTCTTTTTGGTGATTTTAATGTAACAGATCCTACTTTGGTTTGATGTATCAAAATTAATGAAATTTTGTTTAATGGAAGTCAGTTTTCTCTCTTGACATCTTATCTCTCTCTCAATTTGAAATTTTAATATCATTGAATGATTCAAATGATGTTTTGTAGTTGTATTACAATGAAGGTTTGATTGTGATGTTGTTATAACTTTCTTAGATTTTTTTAGCTTGGGTTTAAGAAGCTCTTGTATATTAAGATTTTCTCTCCTTTGTCTACTGGTAAATCTTGATGCTAGTGGTAGACTCACTTCATTTTTATTACTAATTATTCATTCTATCCACAGTAATCCTCAAAACCCTAACCCAAGTTAAAAAAGACCTCTTTTGTTGATGCATTTTATCTATAATTTCCTGTGTTTTGACATTGCTAAACTGATATTTATCCATTTGACAACACATTTTAAGACTTATATCATAAACCTATTGATGGGTATTGATATTTCACTTTAGCAGTCAAAGTGTAACTTCTAGTGCTAAAATTCTTAGCGTCTTTGCCGGGGAACAGATTGAAAACATTTCCCTGGGATTGAATGAAAAAGAAATACTGATTTTGAGGGTGCATAGTAATCAGTACATTGAAGACTGCAGTTTTCACCTGGTGACTCCACTCTTTCAGTTGTGGCTCCTAAAGTCAGACACACGAGGTATACCCCACATCTACCTCTGGCTACGCCTAAACATAACCTGGAGAAGATCATAAAGATAGGAAAATATTCTCAAGAAGGTTTTTCAGCTGTTGTTCCAGGTACTACTAGTCATTTTCCTGATTCTACTATTAAAACACCAGTAGTTGTATCTAGTGATCCTCTTTTACCCTCTGTTGAAGTTTCTAGGAATTTAAATCTTGAAGATTTCACTGTGGAACATTCTTCATTTTATCCCAAATTGAAATAAGAAAGTTTTAAATTTCTTGCCTCACTTGATGTTGTAAGTTGGTTTAGACTTGAAATCTTAGAGGATTTTCCTACCCTAGGTTATCCTTCTCCTCCCTCTCTTAAAATTGTTGTGACCAAAGAAGAAGAAATTGCAGTTCCCTTGGGATTTCCACCATCCTCTTCCAAGACTCAACCTCTGCTTGTTAGAACTAAAAATGTTAATATTGAAAATGAGGATGTTTACAACTATGCTGACAATATTAATATTGAAAATGAGGATGTTTGGATGAGAGTTTTTGTACAAAGCATTGATGGTGAGGCTAGGAAATGGTTTAGGGGTTTGACTTATGGATCTATTGCTATAATTGAATCTATGGATGATGCCTTTCTAAGGCATTGGGGAGATAAGAAATATTTATTATATTATATTACATAGTTTGGGTCACTTAAGAGAAAAGAAGGGGAATCTGTTTCATATTTTTCAAAGATATTTAATAGAATGTACAAAAAAATCCCCACATAAATTAAGCCCTTTGAAAAATTTGCCAAGTTAACCTATGACAATGCTTTTGACCCTAATTTTTGCCTCTTGTTGAGAGAAAGGAGATCTACCTCATTAGCTCATATACAAGATGCAACCTTGGAGGTAGAATAAAATATATTGACAGTTGATAAGTTTAGGGGAAAAATTGATAGAGATAGGAGAAAAAATAGAGTTGAAGCATAAACCTTTGATTTTTCTGGTGTTAACCCTCAAGTAGATGAACTAACAAATATGGTTAAATAACTTTCTGCTGAAATGGAAAAAATGAAGCTTGAGGGAAAACATAATTATAGAAATGCACAAGATACTGGTAACAAAGGAAATTTCAAGAGACAAAATAATGCCCCTTAGATCCTTCAAAGAGATCAAAGAAATGGGGATGACCAAAACGTTCAGACGCCTCTTCAAAATAGCATGGTTGATGATGAAGTAGGAGAGGATGAAGAGACAGATCCATAAATTTATTGTAACCAGCAAGCATTCCTATTATAACATACGAATTCCAGAAACAATAATTAATACACGGCATAAATAAATATATAAGCAGAGAAACACATGACAAAGAGAACTTATCTTAATAAAAAAAAAATCACCAACTAGTTGTAGACCAAAGACGTTCAACACAACCATAGACACTATTTTTCCAAGTCTCAACAGCAGGTCACCCCTGAGCTAGTGCTATGAATCCACAAGGACAATTCCATGGTGTCACCCAACTTCCCAAACCAGTTAGCAATCAATATCTCATAGGTTCCTTAAAACACAACAATCCAAAGTACACCAGCTCTCTTCTCTCTGGCCTACACAACCCAAGAGAATGGACCCCCTTCTCTACCACGTAGTCCCTCATATTGTCCACCTCCTTCTAGGGCTCTAGTGTATCTGGTCAAGAATCTCCATGTTGGGACTCTCAGAACTCACAACTGTGAATACAATTTAGTGCATGCCAATGCATCTTAGACATGGAGGAGAATTAGCTAGTAGAAGTACAACAGACCAGGGAGAATCTCCTTGATAAAACAAAGAGCCATCAATAGAATATCAAGCAAGATTTTGATAAGAAGGTAAACAAAGACGATTTACAGTTGGGATATATGGTGCTCAAGTGGGATGCACCTAAGAAAGACAAATGAAAACATGGTAAATTCAAAGCCTTTTGGATTAGTCCTTTCAATATTTTTGATTTTTTTCAAAATAATACTTATAAACTGCAGAACTTGGAAGACTCTGAATTTTTTGGTGGCCCAATTAATGGGCACTTTCTAAATAAGTATTTTTCTTAAGCCATGAGTAGTTGTCCCTTCCATTGTAAATATCATTTTTTTTCTTTCTATTGAATAAATGACCCCATATCCCTAGGATAAGACACTAAAGTTGCTTGATATTGGAAACTCACAGGGAGAATTCCATCCCTTGTGGAGCCAATGTTATCACATGGAATTTATTGGGTCAATCCATCCTTAGGTTTTTTAATTTTTATCATTAGTGTTGTTTAATTTTTACTTGTTTCCTCTTCCTTATAGTCTTCTTAGGTCTTAGCACAAATAAAGTTAGTGTTGATGATGGCTTATTACCCTTGGTTATATCTTTATCTTATGATAATACTGGACAATCCATTATCCTTATGCCTCAACCACCATCCTGATATGTCACCACTTCCACGATGAAATAAAACCCCTCCTCGTCAGAAGGTAAAATCAAGTTCTTTTTGTATGTTTCCATCTCATTAGACAGTTCACAGCGCATGTCAAGTACACTTTTCTCTCATCACCATAATTTCACTTATGATGCTTTGTCAGCTGATCTCCTTATTTTCAACACTTATGTTTTTAAGTAAATAACCTAGGATTTCATCATTTAAATCTTTTTTAATTGTTTTTCTAATATTTCAAATTGCCCCTAGATCAGTGCTTCAAAAACTGGTGTTTTCAGACAACTGCTACAAAAATTGTTGCGAACTGGATGTTGAAAGTGAGTTGGAGGTTAGACCACCTGCAGGTGGATTCATCCAATATCAAGATTATCAATTTTCAGGCCTCAGCCTCCAGGCTCTCCATGATCATTTTAATCTTCGTTGAAGGACAACAAATGTTGTTTTTATCATCTCTTCTCCTAGGCACTGCGAACTAGTGGTCCACGTTGCCAAATATAACTCTTACCTATGTTATCAAAATTCTCAACCAATTGCAGAGATCTCAACCTATTTTAATAAATATTAACCAAACCTTATTGTCAGGCCACTTTGCATATCCCTTATTTGGATTTTGTTTCTTATGTTGCGAACTCTACTGTGAATCCCCTATTTTGGCGCTGCAAGCTCTGTGCAATAACTCAACACTGTTATTCACCTACCTCAGAACTTGTATCAGTTGGTTATCATCAAGATTTCCATTCTTACTCAAGTCTATCTACGTTGAAAATTTTAAAAAGGGTCTTTTGTTGATAAAGTTAAATGAGTTTTGCAAAATAATGTTGAAGTATTAAATGAAATCTTTTCACAACAAATTTCTCCTTGTATCTCTATTTTCCTGTGTAGTCTTCTTTCATTTACTGACTATCAACTGTCCTTTCATACGCTTGGAGGAAAAATAGGCTAAAGAACATTAAAACCTTAGACATAAACCAACTTTGAAAAATATTATCCATCCAAACCCTAAGACCTCTGTCTTTTTGTGTTTCCTCTTGCATCACTCAAGTTGTTGTTTTAGTTTTCTTCTTATAACATCAATGGATACTGCACAGCATAAGAAGGCTCACAAGGGTGGGGGAATTGTGAGGACTGAACCCTATGACATGGAGATATTTTTTTCTAAACCTATGATCAGGGAGGTCTTCCAAAGAGTGAGATGTTTCAATTTCTATCAGAAAATGTAGATGGGGCAGCCTGAGGTAGCTAGAGAATTTTCCTTGAATTTTGATGTAACCAAAATTAAAGTTGGGACTCTTGAAATTGAAGTCTCTGAAGAAACTATAGAATCATCTACCGAGATACCAAATACTGGTGAAAGATGGTTTAAGTCTATGAATCTAAATGCAACCTTCTCTAAATAATTCCTTAAAGAAGAATGTCGGGGAGATAACCTATGAAAGTGTGTGTCTAGGAGAAGAGGCTAAGGGTGATCCAAATATATTTCACCTATGAGGGCAGGTTCAATATGATTTATTAGTACCACACTAGACTTTTGTTGATCTTCACAGGAAAATACCTCATGAATATCCCTTTCTCTTTTTTTAGAAGCATTGTGAAAATGGCTGACAGGGTCAAAGCTAAGTCCAAGGTAGTTGATACAAGTGTTTTTCACTTAGGGATGATTAAAATGCTCTTAATGGAGGAGTTGAAGAAGAAAAACATTGACTGTGATCAGTTCAATTACTATGCACATTTTCATTTGAATGTTTCTCCTACTCCACAATCCAAAGTGCAAAGCCCTCTTCAGGTTGATAGCATTGTAGATACAGAGACAAGTAAGAAGAGGAAGAGAAAAGACATTTCTAAAAATGATGAGGCTCCTAATGAACAAGAAGGAGAAGGAGTATTTTTTCACTCTCCACAAAGGGAAGTTTCACCCCAACCAGCTCCAGAATTAGAAGAAATTCCATCATCCAGAGCCAAAGGCACAAAGTAAAGGAGGTTACTTTTCCCATCACCATCTGTTGCAGTTGAAACTAAATGTAGGAGGCCTTTCACCAGGTCATCAACAAATAAATAAAGTATTGAAAAAGAGAATTTAGTGTAAGATCCCATCAAGAGAAAAGGTAAAGTTGTGGTTGTGTTGGGCCCCAACAACTCCCCCTAAATGTTTACAAAATTTAAAGGGCCCCCATTAGAATCTTGATAATTATGATGAGCTACAAAATCAACATTTTCAAATAGTTCCATACCTTGGCTTTCTTTGAGACAAACTTAAGACATTCACTATAGTATGAGACATTCATCACAAGAGTATATGTTAAAATTTAGAAACGAGCATACAAATCTAATTTTAAACAAAAACGTTAAGTTTTATCAACTATTTACTTTCGTTTAAATTATGATTATGTGTTCTTTCTTTTGCTCATTAGAAAGTTAGAATATTTTGAATAATGTGTTCAATACGTCATCAAATAATATCTTGGTTGGTTTCTCATTTTCATAAAATCATTTGGTGATATTAATTAATTAAATTATTTTTTCATTCTGCATCTCATAATAATAATAATAATAAAAAGAATTATCTATCATGTGTTTGATTTTGTAAAAAACCAAAATTAGTATTTTTCTCTTCTCCATTAACTTGAAGCTTCTAAAATTTTAAGATCATATTTGAAAGGAAATTATAAACAATGTTTGTTTAGAACTTATAGTTAGTTTAAATTCATTTTTGATTTTATTGTTCTAGATTTTGTTTTATTCACAATTTTTAGGTTATTAATTTAGGTTTCTTTTTGTTTCACAGGTTTATATTATCAGTTATTTGGTATGGATCTGATCATGGCTTGATTTTATTATCCAAATATGTTCAACATGATTGATCCAAAAATAATATTGGATTGCTACAAATAATTTTATGAGCAACAACAAATAAAATTTGGAAAGGCATCAAGATCAGACAGACGATTTTCCAAGACTGATTTCAGCCAAACCGTGAGGAATTTTAAAAAACTGTTGAAAACCCATTTCACAAATGGACCCGTTTACTGTCCTCTTGGAAATTTTCCCAAACAAATGCACGATTTGAGAGATATTTGTGTCTCTTTACGAGACAAATTTCAGGTGGAGGAAATTAATAGTGATGCCCAGACTGTTCATTCATTGTATAAATATATGAGAAAGATCAAAGCCATGGATTGAGGGAAATTGACAAGAGAATTTTAATCCTTTCTCTTTTGTATATTATTTATTTTTTAAACTTTTCTTCTTTTCAAATGGAGTAACGAATGGTTGGAATCATGGGAGAATGGACGAGTATTTCCAAAGAAGAATATGAAATTCCAGATTGTTTAATGGCTTTTGTCATGTGAGTAAAATGGTTTTATTTTCATTATAATATCTTCATATTCTTTGAATAATTGATTATGCATTGATTTAAATAGCTTTAGTCTTTTTTTTTTCAATACATGGCTAATTTGTTATCATTTATATATTAAGTTTTTCAATCTTTAAGAATCTATTATCCCAAAAATTCTTCCAGGACTACAGTATGGGCATGTGATTTTGAGAAAGAATATGAGAAAGCAATTTATATTTGGATTTAGACATCTGTGATGCTTATTCTATTTCATTCTTTCATTACTGTTGTATTATGAAAATGTTATTATGGTTGATTTTAGCTTTAGCTTGTGATCATATGGTGTTTTCATACTATTAAATGTTATATGTTGTCCATACTTTCTTATTCCATTTTTATGTGTGATTGATCCATCATTTGATTATTTTTGAATTTATTCTTAATGTTAAATGTTGGATAATATCAATATTCAGATCTGAGTTTTCTCTCATTCTTAAATATTGATCATCTTAAGATCACATGATTTTTTAATTAGATGTATTTCTATTGTTATTACTCCAATATCAAATACTTCTTTGGATGTATTTTGGAAGTGGTAGTATTGTTTTGTTATAAGTTTCCCTTAACAACAGTACAAGAAGGAGCTCATATAGCACAGGAAGATAAACTTAGTTGACTAATTAGTTAAAGGTTAGTAGATGCATTCTTTTCTTTTATTTAGAGTTGTTTATGAATGAAACGATGATTACATAAATTAGCTTTGATTGTTTTTGTGTCACTGTTTTAATCGTATTCATTCATTATTTATTTGTTTAATATCTTTAAAAAAAAAGTGTTGTTCATATTTGATTCAGAAACTTTATCAAACAATCATTTTCGAAAGATTTCATGAAAACCTTGTAACCTATATATACATTGTTTATATTCAAATTTATTTTTAATAAACATTAGTCAGTAATATATCATTTGTTAGAATCATATATTTTAGGTTAGTTTCATTTCTTTTATTATTTTTAGGACTTTAGTTGGTTGACTAAGCCATTAAACTCGTCAGAATAGGTTACACGAAACAAATTGGGTTATTTAGACAACCTTGAACCGGATCTATTCTTCCAGTTGACGACAAGTCAAATTTGCCCGTCAACAAATGGCATTAGAAGGAGGGTCGAGGTAAATTTAATGATTAAATGTTTTACGCCTCAGCCTGTCATAATTCCAAATTTATAAATTTTTCTTTTTTGTCATCTTGAAATGCACTAGAAGGTAGGCTAGACTAACAAGTTGGCCTTGTACGTGTCTTTGTTTCGAATTTAATTAATTTCCCATGGCTCCCCAAATTACTGTGTTGGAACATGCTTTCCACTTCTCATTACCTGATATTCCCAAGACATACTCTCTCTTGTCCAACCTCACCTTTGATGGTGGGGGGAATGTATCTGCAAAAGACCATATTTATAAGTTTTGGTGTAAATGCACTAAGCATGATATTTTTGATTTAAAGGTTTTGTGCAGATTGTTTTCTTTTACTTTTAGGGGTCAGATGAAACATTGGTTTGAGTCTTTTCTAGCATATCACATTATTGATTGGTTTCAGTTTGTAGATGAATTTTTAGATGCTTTTGAAAACTATGATTACAATCAATTATGTGAAGAATTTCAGACTTTACTAATCAATGGAAATTCATCTCCATAAGACTCTTCAACAAGAATCCATCATGTTCTTTGTAAATTTAATCTTGATGACATGTCATTTGTAATAAATTTCCTTTATGATGCTTGTATCGCTTTCATCCAGTCACAGTCAATAGCGAATGATGAATCAGTTGCAAATCCTACCACTCAATTGCGAGAAGAATTTTGTTCGTAGGATGAAAGGAATCCATTCGAAAATTTTGAACAAGCAAGGGATGTAGAATCTATTGAAAATGTTCTTACTGACAATCAAATTGGTTTTTCCTCTGAATCATTGTATAATCAGTCCTCGGCCATTGTGGAATAAGATTTGATGTTGGGTCAAGGTGAATTTCCATATTCTTCTAATTCAAGTGCTCTAATCAGTACTTAAATTCAGTTATTGAAGAACACTTAGGTGACAAAAACGATCTTAAGCATTCTAACATTCCAATGAAACTAATTAGAGATGTAGATATGAAATTGGAAGAATAAACCTTAAACCCTCATCTACAAATCATACCTTATCCACAAGAAAGATCAGATGTTTTTCGTGAAAGTTATGAATTATCTATCATACAGGAGACAAATTTAGATGATCATATTATGTTGAAGAATTTATCACCAAAACAGAGTGAAAGTTTTAAGGAAAGTAAAGAGGAATGTCTTGAGAATACCATTGTTAAATATCATAGCTCAATATATTCTTTTCATGTGCTCATTTCTGATTCCTTTTACTCTTTATATCTCGATCTCTTCTTAGATTCTGGTGGACTTGATACTTTACCTACAATATCTTACTCTTTTCCATCACAATCAAATCTTTTCGATATGCCAAAATTTGGTGAAATTAATTCCAAACATAACATTTATGAAGTTGGATTTGATGCTCTTTCACTTTCATCACTCGCATGGAAAAATGACATGTTGCAGGATGATTTTACATGATTTATTGTTGAAAAAGACAATGCACTTATTCTTATGGAAATCAAATATTCTATTCGTTCTTTGATTAGTTCAAATTTTAATGTTTATGCTTCACATTTTGAAACGATCAATATCATCAAAGGAAGCATTCAAACCAATATTCTTATTGATGTCATGAATCCTCTTATGATGTGTTCCCCATTGATATATCCATTTAATCAAAGTCATAGTTTGCA
>SNQJ01S0167925.1:40320-50329 GCA_010110895.2 Picea sitchensis
ATTTTATTATTCTAGATTTTGTTTTATTCACAATTTTTAGGTTATTAATTTAGGTTTGTTTTTGTTTCACATGTTGCTATTATAAGTTATTTGGTATGGATCTGATCATGGCTTGATTTTATTATCCAAATACGTTCAAGATGATTGATCCAAAAATAATATTGGATTGCTACAAATAATTTTATGAGCAACAATAGATAAAATTTGGAAAGGCATCAAAATTAGACAGACGATTTTACAAGACTGAGTTCAACCAAACCATGAGAAATTTGAAGAAACGATTGAAAACCCATTTCCCAAATGGACCCATTTACAGTCTAGTAAGAAATGTTCCCAAACAAATGCATGATTTGAGAGATATTTGTGTCTCTTTACGAGACAAATTTCAGGTGGCGGAAATTAATAGTGACGCCCAAACTGTTCATTCATTGTATAAATATATGAGAAAGATCAGAGCCATGGATTGAGGGAAATTGAGAAAAGGATTTTAATCCTTTCTCTTTTGTATATTATTTATTTTGTAAACTTTTCTTATTTTCAAATGAAGTAACGGATGGTTGGAATTTTGGGAGAATGGATGAGTATTTCTGAAGAAGAATATGAAATTCCAGATTGGTTAATGGCTTTTGTCTTGTTAATAAAATGGTTTTATTTTCATTATAATATCTTCATATTCTTTGAATAATTGATTATGCATTGATTTAAATATCTTTAGTCTTTTTTATCAAGACATGGCTAATTGTTATCATTTATATATTAATTTTTTCAATCTTTAAGAATCTATTATCCCAAAAATTCTTCCAAGACTACAGTATGGGCATGTGATTTTGAGAAAGAATATGGGAAAGCAATTTATATTTGGCTTTAGACATGTGTGATGCTTATTCCATTTCATTCTTTCATTACTATTGTATTATGAAAATGTTATTATGGTTGATTTTAGCTTTAGTTTGTCATCATATGGTGTTTTCATACTGTTAAATGTTATATGTTGTCCATAATTTCTTATTCCATTTTTATGTATGATTGATCCATCATTTGATTATTTTTTATTTTTTAATTTATTATTAATGTTAAATGTTGGATAATATCAATATCTGAGTTTTCTCTCATTCTTAAATATTGATCATCTTAAGATCACATGATTTTTTAATGAGATGTCTTTCTATTGTTATCAATTTACTCCAATATCAAATACTTCTTTGGATGTGTTTTGGAAGTGCTAGTGTTGTTCTGTTATAGGTTTCCCTTAACAACAGTACAGGAAGGAGATCATACAACACAGGAAGATAAACTCAGTTGATTGATTAGTTAAAGGTTAGTAGATGCATTATTTTCTTTTATTTAGAGTTGTTTATGAATGAAACGATGATTACATAAATTAGCTTTGATTGCTTTTGTGTCATTGTTTCAATCGTATTCATTTAGTATTTATTTGTTTAATATCTTTAAAAAAAAAAGTGTTGTTCATATTTGATTCAGAAACTTTATCAAACAATCATTTTCGCAAGATTTCATGCAAACCTTGTAACATGTATATAGATTGTTTATATTCAAATTTCTTTTTAATAAACATTAGTCAGTAATATATCATTTGTTAGAATCATATATTTTAGGTTAGTTTCATTTCTTTTATTATTTTTAGGACTTTAGTTGGCTAACAGATCCATTAAACCCGTCAGAATAGGTTACACCAAACGTCTTGGGTTATTTAGACAACCCCAGACCAGATCTATTCTTCCAATTGATGGCAAGTAAAAATTTCCCGTCAACAGGTTGTTGAAAAACACATTGAGGTGATAGATATAACCACCCTTCCAGAGAACACTACTTTTAAAAGGCTGATCAAACATCTTAGAGAAGCCAGAGCTGAAATTTATAAATTGAAAAGAGAAGAGTTAGTTGGAAATAATAAGTTAAGAGAACTCATGGATATGTATTGTGATAATATCGTATGGGCCAAGTTCATTCCTAAGAGATTTAGACCTCTCTTCATGTAGCTTAAAATCCTATACATATATAATTTAGTCTACCAAGGTCAGATCAGGGGGTTAAACATGGAGCTGCAGCCTTTCAAGGAAGAGTTAGCCAAAATAAATTTGAATGTGTTGGCCCAAGATACCACCAGAAGGAGTACTAGACTTAGGAATTGAAGTGAAATGTCTTAAAGAATCTTAGTTTTGGAAGTGTTTGTCTTTCCATTTTGAATATTTTGGGAAGTATAATGCCTATGACTAAGTTTTTCACTCATACACCACATTATGAGGTTTCTACAGGCACACCTAACTCTCGAGGAAGTTTTTAGGTGTTTTGGAGATTAAACTAGACTAATTGGGAAGCTATAGGATAGTTCGCAGTGCCTGGCACCGCGAAATGGATTCTACAGGCAAGCGCTATGCACTTGGTTGTGAACTTTGTTGTGAACTGGCTAATACAGTTGACCCTACAAGATTTGTTGTGAACTCTTATTTTGATGGTTTCAAGAGCGTCAACGATCACCAAACAACTGGGGGATCATGGTACAACTGTTTAGAGGTTAGTTTAAAGCTGGAGGATACTTGGAAAAAAAAGGAATGCACTCAAAGGACACCTCATTATGCATGATTAAGGTGTTAGGATAGTTGCCAAAATTAGCCTTTTTTTATAGCCATTTGTTATTTCCAGTTTGTATAGGTGTAATTACCTCAATTTAAGATGGAAGAATCCTATGTTAGAGGATGAAACTTGCATTGTATGCTATTTTTATTTATCTAGGCTATAAAAGGAGATTTAGAAGACATTTTTGGGTTCGAATGGTTGATGTAAAAGACTCTTTTTGGTGATTTTAATGTAACAGATCCTACTCTGGTTTGATGTATCAAAATTGATGAAATTTTGTTTAATGGAAGTTTGTTTTCTCTCTTGCCATCTTATCTCTCTCTCACTATGAAATTTTACTATCATTGAATGATTCAAATGATGTTTTGTAGTTGTATCACAATGAAGGTTTGATTGTGATGTTGTTATAACTTTCTTAGATTTTTTTATCTTGGATTTAAGAAGCTCTTGTATATTAATATTTTCTCTCCTTTGTCTACTGGTAAATCCTGATGCTAGTGGTATACTCACTTCATTTTTATTACTAATTATTCCTTCTATCCACAGTAATCCTCAAAACCCTAACCCAAGTTAAAAAATACCTCTTTTGTTGATGCATTTTATCTATAATTTCCTGTGTTTTGACATTGCTAAACTGAGCTTTATCCATTTGACAACACATTTTAAGACTTATCTCATAAACCTATTGATGGGTATTGAAATTTCACTTTAGCAGTCAAAGTGTAACTTCTAGTGCTAAAATTCTTAGCGTCTTTGCCGAGGAACAGATTGAAAACATTTCCCTGGGATTGAACGAAAACGAAATACTGATTTTGAGGGTGCATAGTAATCAGTACATTGAAGACTGCAATTTTCACTTGGTGACTCCACTCTTTCAGTTGTGGCTCCTAAAGTCAGACACACGAGGTATACCCCACATCTACCTCTGGCTACACCTAAACATAACCTAGAAAAGATCATCAAGAAAGGAAAATATTCTCAAGAAGGCTTTTTAGTTGTTTTTCTAGGTACTACTAGTCATTTTCCTGATTCTACCTTTAAAACACCAGTAGTTGTATCTAGTGCTCCTCTTTTACCCTCTATTGTAATTTCTAGAAATTTAAATCTTGAATACTTCCATGTGGAATATTCTTCTTTTTCTCCCACATTGAAAGAAGTAAGTTTTGAATTTCTTGCCTCACTTGATGTTGTAAGTTGGTTTAGACTTGAAATCTTAGAGTATTTTCCTACCCTAGGTTCTCCTTCTCCTCCCTCTCTTAAAATTGTTGTGACCAAAGAAGAAGAAACCTTAGTTCCCTTGGAATTTCCACCATCCTCTTCCAAGACTCATCCTCTCCTTGTTAAAATTGAAAATTATCCTCCCTATATCCCTCCTTATCCCAAGATACGCATCATTAATACTGCATCTATACCAATCAAGATCCAGTCTGCTCCTTATTATCCTATAATTTATAATCCTCCTCTTCATAATGCAATGGCAGGTGCTAACCTTCCTAGAAATAGGATGGATTCCATAGTGGTTGTTAGGTATGCCCCTCTCATGTTGCCTCAGCCTATGAATTCTCTCCCAATTTGATACTATCTTAAGTACATGCCCAAGTTTACAAGGGAAGAGGAAATAATTGCAGAGGAACAACTTGCATCCTTTTACATCTATGCTGACAATCTTAATATTGAAAATGAGGATGTTTGGATGAGAGTTTTTGTACAAAGAATTGATGTTGAGGCTAGGAAATGGTTTAGGGGTTTAACTTATGGATCTATTGCTAGAATTGAAGCTCGATATGATTCCTTTCTGAGGCATTAGGGAAATAATAAATATTTATTATATTATATTACATAGTTTGGGTCACTCAAGAGAAAATAAGGGGGATTTGTTTCAGTTTTTCAAAGAGATTATATAAAATGTACAACAAAATCCCCACCAAAATTAAGCCCTCTGAAATTTTTTCCAAGTTAACCTATGCCAGTGATTTTGACCCTGATTTTTGCCTCTTGTTGAGATAAAGGAGATCTACCTCATTATCTCATATAAAATATTCAACCTTGGAGGTAGAATCAAATATATTGACAGTTGATAAGATCAGGGGAAAAATGATAGAGATAGGAGAAAAAATAGCGTTGAAGAATCAACCTCTGATTCTTCTGGTGTTAACCCTCAAGTAGATGAACTAACAAAGATGGTTAAATAACTTTATGATGAAATGGAAAAAATGAAGCTTGAGGGAAAACAAAATTATATAAAAACACAAGATACTGGTAATAGAGGAAATTTCAGGAGACAAAATAATGCCCCTCGGATCCTTCAAAGAGATCAAAGAAATAGGGATGACCAAAAAGTGCAGAATCCTCTTCAAAATAGCATGGTTGATGATGAATTAGGAGAGGATGAAGAGACAAATACATAAATTCATTGTAACCAACAAGCATTCCTATTATAACATATGAATTCCATAAACAATAATTAATACACGACGAAAATAAATATATAAGCAGAGAAACACATGACAGAGATAACTTATCTTAATAAAAAAAACATTCACCAACTAGTTGTAGACCAAGTACATTCAACCCAACCATAGAAACTATTTTTCCAAGTCTCAACAGTAGGTCACCCCCAAGTCAGGGCTATGAATCCACAAGGACAGTTCCAGGGTGTCACCCAACTTCCCAAACCAGTCAACAATTAATCTCTCATAGGTTACTCAAAACACAACAATCCAAATTATACCAGCTCTATTCTCTCCAGCCTACACAAACCAAGAGAATGGACCCCCTTATCTACCACGAAGTCCCTTAGGATTTCCACCTCCTTCCATGGATCCGGTGCATCTGGTCAAGAATATCCATGTTGGGACTCTCAGGAATCACAACTATGAATAAAATTTAGTGCATGCCAATGCATCTCATGCATGCAGGTACAAATTCATGTCCAGAATCGTAACACGCCCAGCCTTATGCCTATTGGGCTATGCCACACATAAAATCTTGTGGAACTTCATAAACTGTGCCATCCCCAGTCACCCAGGTTGGGCCATGCCACTCCATAATAATAATAATTTTGTCTGTATATAATATATAAATCTTAAGAATAAAAATACATTATGTTAATACACATATTCATTCGGAAATTACAGTAAGCGTATTCATACAAAATACACAAGAAATACTCATAAATATAAAGACATGTATAAATACACAGCATGAAAATGAACACATAATTCATACTTATCTTTTTATAGAAGACCACCAACTACGTGCAGACCTTCCACAATCCTACCATCCTTAGACCACATTGCTCAGACTCTCACTAGTGGGTCACCCCCGAGATGGGACTAAACTCCACCCGGGTAAAGGGATTCTTAACTAGGTTGAGGCAACAAGAAGTTACATAGTCAACGAGAAGGATTTCATCCCAGGAGCCAATTTACACTAAAATCCTATAGCCTCTCATTCCCCACATGTCTATCCCACCCCAGAAAGTGTTCCCCTTCTTTTCCCAATAATCCTTCAGCTACTGTACTTCCCTTCCAGGGATTCAACAACATGCTAGACAAGAATTATCAGAGCACTATAGATGTAGTTGGGCTCCCTGAGGAAATCAATTCCTAGCAATTCTCTCATCTGGAGAGAGTTTCTCATAGGCCTGACAACCTGCCTCTTCAATTCCATGGGCCTGAAAACCCGCTTCCTTAATCCATCTCTCTAGTCAACCAGGTACAGTCTAAGGTGAAGGAAGAAATCAAAAATTGGTATGGAACAGGTAATAGTAGTAACCATGCTCAGGAAATGAACTATGTTGGCTGCAACAACATTTAGGTAAGGCACAGTACGAGCTCAGGAAAATTATAGGTGTGTTGTGCATAATAGGAAATGTATGTGATCACTATTGAAGGTGTGCATGAGGCATGGAGAGATTCAAATGTTGGGGTCCATCACTATGTGAGTGAGTGTGTTCATGAATCAGGAAGGATGGGAAAAAAGACTAATTTTCCCACATATACTTACATGCACCCTTGATGACACCCCTCCCTTTCCCTTCCTAGTGGAGTTTAGTCCCCCATACTCTTTTATCATGGTCAGTATACATGTAGTGATGTATTATATTAATGATATGAGTGTTTACATATACAAAAATAGGCTCACTGGAATTTATCATCTAGGATCTCCAACCTAATCATCACATAATCCTCCTAGCTTATAATCACTTGGCTCACCAGCCTATAAAACATATTTACAATTTCCATTGGATATTGGTCTTGGGGTATTACATTTCCCTCCCTTTATTTATGCACTATCCTCAGGGCATCTTATTTACATATTACCATAAAAATTTTAATAAATATTTAAAACGATGTGGGTATTCTTCCCACATAGCATCTTCGTGCTCCCAAGTTGCATCCTTAGGACCATACCAGGTCCATTGGACCTTTACTAGCTCTATGGATCGATTCTGGGGCTCCTTGATCTTTTGATCCAATATCCATACTATATACACTTGACAAGTGCCTTCTGTCTCCATCTGAATCACATCTAATCAATAACATGATTAGCATCAGGTACATACATTTTGAGAAATGATACATGGAATACATTATGAATAGACATCGATGCAGGTAATTCAAGCATATATGTTATAGTCCCAATCCTCTCTAGGATTTCAAACAACCCACAATAACAAGCTTCCAACTTTGAACAATTTCCTAACTTCAGGGAACTTGTATTGGCCTTCACTTTCAAGAATACATGATCACCCACTTTAAATTCCCTGTGAATTCTACTCTTATCAACATAGATTTTCTTCCTGTCTTGAGAAGCCTTTAAATTATGATTTGTTATTTACATCTTCTCTTCCATTTCTCTAAGTAAATCAGGTCCAACCAATGCTCTATTTGTTGGGTTGTCCCATCCTACAGGTGTGTTGCACCTTCTTCCATAAAGTTCCTAAAATGGGATCATCCTTAGAGATGCTTGGTACCCATTATTATAAGAAAACTCTACCAAGTGTAGGTAGTCTTCCCATTTTGATGGTTTATCCATCACATACATCCTCAACATATCCTCAATCGCGTGATTCATCTTCTTTGTTTTCCCATCATATTCTAGATTATACGTTGTGCTAAAATTCAAATTTGTTCTAAATACTTTGAATAATCCTTTATAGAACTTTGAGGTAAACTTTGGGTCCCTTCCAGACACAACTGTCTTGGGTATTCCATGCAATCGAGCAATTTCCACTAGTAAATTTGGGTCAAATGTCGACTGCATTTTTGTAGCAATTGCCACTTTATATTGTCAGGAGATCGACAAACATTGGACCCCTAAAACTGTGTTTCATATGACATCAATTTTTCGATGACATAGATATCGCCTCTATTGTGACATTTCATGTGGACATGTGTCGTCTCAGACTTCACTGGCCAATCCCACTATGGATGTCTCTACAGTGTCACCAAGACGTCGCACTTGCGACGCCACAAAATGTCGGTCATCTGAAGTGTACTATATATAAGTGACGTCTCACCTGTGATGTTGAATCCATGACAATGACGCTAGGCACGTTGGATGGCCAAGGGAAGGTAATGTCGTTATTCCTATGTATACACTATATCAGTGATGTTTCACCTACAAAATTGATGCAATGACAACGACTCTAGGAACATCAGACGCCCAACGAAAGGTACGTCAGTCTTTCAACATATATGTTATATCAGGGATGTTTCACCTACGATGTTGATTCCATGACATAAATGCTAGGAACATCAGACAACCATCGAAATATGCCATCGGTATTCCGACATGGATGCTACATCAACAACGTTGACGCCATGACAGTAACTCTAGGAACATCATAGAACGACGAAAGGTAACATAGGTATTCCAATGTGTATTATATATCAGTGACACTAGGGACATCGGAAGACCGATGACCTATAGGTGTTTAAAAAAAAATTCACAAAATTGATGAGCCTCCTTTCTGCAACACCACTACTATGACCAAACAAATGGATATGCAAGCACTGAAAAAATATTATGTTTTTTCTCTCCATATATGCATGTGGCCCCTTGATTGATGGCTGTCACGCATTTCGGGAAACACAAGTGTAGGAATTTTAACACTCTATTTTCCTCCAAAACGAATTCCAACGATCCACGTGACCTTATGGCCAAATCCCCACCAATGATTTACATGATTTTGGAGGAAAAATCATGGAATTTATTGAGTAACCCAAATAATTTATATTTGAAATGACCTTGATCTAAACTCCTCTCATTTTAAATATTTTATGTGTGTGTTTGCATTGGAATATTGAACCCCTATGATCATCCTCTAATCAGTTCCATTTTGAATGATGAACATAAATTGTAGTACATGAATCCATTTTTTGAATAACTTTGGAAATCAATTAAAAAATTGGCATATGTCATATGAATCTGGTACAAAAATGTTATCAAAGGCCCAATAATAAAGGTGAACATATGGATTTACAACATCTAGCTCCTACCTAGGGATAATGTTTTCCTGAAAAGCATGAAGAATCACAGACTTGTGCCTTTTCTCCTCAAGCATGGAGTCATTTTAATCCTGAAACCAAACTCTGATGCTTCATTGCTACAAAAAAGATAAAAAAAAATGTTGTAAACACTAAAGTGCTCGAGAGTGAGATTATTATGTACAAGATTTAGCTATCCTACCTCTAGTCATTAAAAAACAATAGACTAAAGAATTCATAAAGCCAATGAAGACAATAAAATATCTTACAAAGCCCATGATATTTACCCAGGTGCTTCATTCTTTACCAGAATAAAGAAATGTTGAATAGCTACCAATGAGAAGCTAGTATGTCATTCAATATGCTTCTGAGAGATTGGAATATATCCTTCTGGTGGCACAATGATTCATTTCTGATAACCTGGTCCATCCAAATCTCAATACAATAACATCTCTATGTGCTTTACCTATGTTAATGAACACACTCTATTACACATCAAAATTACTCACTTCAATAGTGTCGCAAGTGTCATCATTACAAGTGTTGTAAGTGTCACCTCTTGTCCACGAGTGTCGCATATTGACCACAAGTGTCACAACCATTATACTACCATCTTTTCTATGTCGTTCCTCTAAAGGAATCATAAGGGCACTTACGACGCCTCAAAGATTGGTTTTGAAGAGGAGAAATCACTTGACAAGGAGTACAAGCCTTTTGCCACTGAAAAACTACTCAAAATTTATTTTTGGAAGGCAGCGCTCCCCTACCCACTGTCAAGGAGCACCAGTGCTCCCTAGCCTTCTTTGAGGGAGCATTGAAATTATCTGTGCACCCTTTTGGGGGAGCGCTACCCTTCCTGAGCGAATTTTGGTTTGTTGATATAAATCAGGGAAGAATTTCCTCAATCTCTGAAGTTG
>SNQJ01S0167926.1:10094-30901 GCA_010110895.2 Picea sitchensis
CCTTTACAATTTATCATCTGGCTATTTTCCAAAGTTTGTTGTTGTCTTTCCCAATCTTCTTTATCTGTAGCATGTCTGCTTCAAACTCCCCTGGAAATGTTGTTTGCACATTGACATGGCATCTGTTATGGAAATATCTTCATTAAGAAGAAAAGTGTTGAACATAGGCAGGATGGTGAGATATGTAATCATGGTTTTGAAAATTCCAGGATAACTTCAACCTTGAAATGAGAGTATTGTAGGCAGCTTGAGGTCTTTGACTTTTCGTTTTCCAGCAGCTTCAGATACAAAGCATTTTCCTTGAGATGCCCTGGTGTGTTGAATCAAACAATTCACCCTGCTCGGTTTCTTCGAAGAGCATCATTGCACCTTGTGAACCAATCTCCATCTCTGTTTCAATCTCCATATCAATGCAATTTGTTCAGTCATTTCATTGTCCTGAAAGGACTCTGGAAGAATATTTTCAGAAGATAACTGATCCATATTGAATTAGAAGACTGAGCTAGCCACCTAGGTCCTTTGAAATAAAATGTACCAAAACCCAATATATATTGCCACAAATCTGGATATTGGCTTCCTAGCCATGATGAATATAGATATCATAGATCTTCTTCCTCCTATAAGCCCATGGCTAAAAACCTTGTTAATGAATGATTAAGGGTTATAGCTTTAGCTTTGCCAGTTGAGAAGTAATCACATGGATTGGCTTCGAAGGAGAAAACATGTGAGCTTTCTTTGAAAAGAGACACCTAAAACTCTTCCCAAGAGGAACATTGGTCTCATGTCCTGAGTTGGGGAAAGCTTACAAGTGTATGACCATCTCCTTCTAGAGCTGCCATTAGAAATATTGAAGCAACTTCACCAATATTTGAGGATATTATGTACCGAATTAAAACCTTCATGTTGTTGTAAAATGGAACGACCTTCAGTAACAACTGCAACTATTGAACTGAAAATGTCATCTGCTAAGACCATATCAGATGCCTCCTTTGCGACCTCTTTAGTCTGTGGATATTCCATGAATATTTGATGCTAAGTTTTTCTTGATTTGGTGGTTAATCATTTGATGCTCCCATACCTTTTCAAATACTCCAAAATCGCTTTGCTTCAGCTTAATTTTCCAAAAATTTCTTTCTGTAGTTTCACCAGCTAATTCACCTTACGATCTGCTAGTTAGCTGGTGAAAGTTCTGCTTTTCACCAGCTAACTGGTTATAATTTTTCCCTTTGTGCTGGTGAAAGCTCTGTCTTTGGCCAAAAAGAAACCTTTCATATTCAAAACTGTTGTTTCACCAAAAACTCAGTGTTCTTTGATTTATCTCCCTGCAAATTTACAACCTATCATTCTTGAGCCACTGTCAGATCTGAAAACAAAATATCTACTAGAACTTTCCAAACATAATGAACTCGAGGACAACAAAAGGATCTTTCCTTCACTGTAGGAAGAAAATAAGCATATGCTCTGGTTTAAATAGGTCACTTAGATTGCATGCATGTGATAGCATTTTACATAGATTTATCATCTCTGAAAGGATTTTGTCAAGAACTTCAAAGCTAACAATAATGCATCTGGATTTCCATTCTCAGGAACCTTCTATAGTTAATGAAAGCACACTTCCACCCTCCAAATCCCGCATACGAATAGTACAATCCATACTACCTGATACCAATACTTGTCTACTCAGTGCTCCTTTGCAGTAACCACCATATTATGTGCTGCCAGACAGAGTATAGGACCTGTGTGGCCTGTAAAAGAATGTAAAGCCACATTTACACCAATTTTCTATTGTAATCCACCTTCTTTAACATAAGGATTTGGACCATTCCATATTTTAAAGTTTTATCTTACCACTACAAATACATATACTAAAGCAAATGATATACTGGAATCCTTTGAAAATATCATGGAAGATGTAACAAACTTGCTTCTTTCAACAAATAATGCATTATTTCCTTTCAAATGATCAACAAAAGATGTATGCCTCTGTAAACAACATAAATATTCAATGTTATCAGCCTCTAGTTTTCTGTTCCCTGGCTTCTCTTCTAGAGCATCCATTTCTCCTTGGTAATTATACCTGGTACTAATGTCAGCATAAGACAAATGGGAAGTTTTCAACCATTCACTCCAAAACCCACCTTTCCCAAGMAAGACTGCTACCTGATGCTTATCTGAAATGGTTTTCATGATTCCTATTTTTGATTGTGCATCTAGATGAACCAGATCTCAAAACCTTCTGATCTTTGTGACTGCTCTCCAAGGTTCTCTGCATCTTTAGAAACCAACCTCGAAAGAATTGGTTGAGAAAAAGTCAAATCTGGGAAAAAATACAACTTTGCTGCCATGTAACAGGTTTCACCAGCTAATTTTCCCTGAATCTTCCCCTTTAGTCGGTGAAAAGGAAAGATTTCAATAGCTAACTAGCGGGTTTCAAAACCAATAAGCTGGTGAAAACCCAGAAAAACTGCCTTGGGAAAAAATCAAATTTCTCTGAATCTGCAATAAACACCTGAGAGATTGATGGATGACTCGAGGCTGACTGAGTAGCTGCAGCATGGAGGGATGATCCAGATCGAGCCATTAAGCGTGAAAAGGGAGTCTCTTTGCCTAATTAAGAAAACTGAAAGTACTCTACCTGCTCAAAGAAAGAGCTTATTCTTCTATCAATCCCTACACTAACCAATAGAGGTAGATTGATCAAGTAAAACTAAATTTCCAAAGCAGCCAAGAAAGTAATTGACTTGCTAATATCATGTTTGAATTTTTCCCAAAAGATAAAAGAAACCATAGATTGTGGTAATGCAATTTGAAAAGATGACAAGACCAACCTTCATCTGACAAAAATATTTTTGGATTTATGCTGCTCATAGACTCCAAATAGTTAGCAAAAGGGTCATCAAATTCACAAAGAAATACCTCTTTGGACTGCTGATTCAATTGTAAATTGAAAAGATGTTGAAGGCTTCTTTTACTAATCTCACTGTTGAATGCAGGCTGCTTGAGATTTGGACCCTTCTTCTTATCATCTTCCTCTTCATGTCTGCTACAAACCACCTTTGTCTGCAAATCTGAAAAATGTGGGCTGTCTTCAACATATACTGCAGATGCAATAATTTCACTTACTAATTGGTCAATCTGCTCATCACTTTTCAAGTCTTCATGTCTGCTATAATTTTCCCGTGTCTGCAAATCTAAAAGCTGAGGGTTGCTCATAGTATTTGCCACAGATCTGAAATATGTTGATCTATTACTTTCTCCTGTTGATATATGCATTGGTTCTTCGACATCAATACATCCAAAAGAGACATGTTGATTTTGATCAATATTCAAAACAACAAACACATTTGATATGATGTCAGATATGTCACTATTATCCTTCAACACCTCTTTTCCTACATGGTAAATGTCTTCTTCAACAAATAAAGATTTATGAAACGAAGAAAACTCTTCACAACATCCTTCAAAAAGATATTCAACTGGAAAATAATCTTTACAAAAGGAATTGAAGGCTGAATGGAAATCTGTCAAAGAACTAACACTTGCATTWGGAAGAGACCGACACCATTCACGAGAAATTCCCTCTAATGAGAAAAAGAAGAGCCGGATCTGAACATCCTCATGTACAATTTCAAGTTGATGAATAAAATCATGAAAATCCAACAAGTGTTCAGCTGGCACTTCCCATTCTTCTCCTCGAAATCTGGGAAGGCTGCGTTCCCATTCATCTCTGCTAGGCACTGGATTAGGGAAACCAACAATTTTTGAAAAATCACAGAACACATACCTCGTAGCAAAGATCTAGTTCATGTCATACCAGTGGAGTCACCAACATATTTCTGAACAATGGAATTGCCACTGAATTCATCCTTCATGGAGTCGCCAGATAGATGATTACAACCAAATAATGTCCAGACTTTGTCTATCATCAAAGCTGGATCTTGTCGTCTCCCAAGGAAGCTGAGCTTCAATCTCCTCTCCCTGGCAACGACGCCAATTTGTTATCACTCCAAGAAACCCTTTGTGGTTGTAGACCAAATGTGCTTGGTAACTTAAGAATATGGTAGATTTGTATGCTTGGAACAATAAGATAACTCAATAGCTAATGAAAGTAACCACTCATCATGTATCTAAATAAAACAATGCTTTTAGAGAACAATAATCAGACAACAGAGTTGAAAAAAGGGGATGAAGAATACTAGTCTAGATAACCAAATACAACCATATGCAGGGTCATACAAGACAACAATAAATTCTTTAATCCAAGTTTATGAGTTTAATAAGAAGATGGTGGTTCTTAAAAGATAAACTAAACTAGAGTAAAGTGTAGAATCATGAAATATATGAAAGAATCTGATATTGAAAACAAAAGAGAACTGTGATTCTATTATCAGAATAAGAAGTCAAATTCAATGGCTAGAAAATGTCTCTTAGATTGAACCCATAGTGCTCCAAATGTCTTTGGATTTATAGCCTTACAAGATGAAATCTATATCCTTGAAAGATGGATCAGATTTACTAAAACTAGTCAAATCAAAATAGATACAACAAGTGTAGGATGAGATCCTATAAAAATGGATCTAGAATACTAAAAATGGAAAATCAAAACAAAATAGGAAAAGGTCCTATCTAATGATTTCTAAGAGTAGTAGATTGCTGATGAAGTGCAGTTTTAGCCTCCCAAGGCTATTTGATTTGGTCCTCCAAAGATAAAATTCGAATTGGATGATGTGTCTTCAAACCCTTGATATTCTGCCTTTGAAAAAGATGCCAAATGTAGTTGAAAAACCTCTTTTTGACCTTATCCCTCAAAACTAGCCTTTGAATCAGACTTGATAATTCAACAACTGTCCATTTGAAGTGGTTTCAAACCATTCAAATTCAAAAAATCCCGATCTGGGAAAAAATTCGGTTATTCTGGCTGTGACAGGCTTTCACCAGCTAATTTACCCAAAAATCCACTCCTTAGCTGGTGAAAAGAAGAGCTTTCACCAGCTAACTAGCAAAATTCAAGACGAGTTAGCTGGTGAAAGCGCAGATTTTTTTAAAATCAAATTTCTCAGTCATGGAGAGTCCTTTTTACATGCTTGAATAGTCGATCAACATCTAGAAATCCTAAGCTTTCCAATGGTGCTTTCAAATATGCATTTGGAGCTCGGGAAGCTAGTCAAATTTTTCCTACAAGATTAGGCATCATTCTTTAAAAAATGCCAGTGCATTTTTGATCTCTAACAATGACTATTTGTGGCTAGACCATCGTATCACAGTTTATCCAACGCTGATCAATCGGATCATAGGGTTGAGTATGCAGGGACTTGATCCATAAAATTTTTATCTAGGAAAATCCATGGATCACGCTCTAGCACAGAGGATCAAGGACACCTACGATGATGCCAAGAAGGGGACACGAGGCTACAAGGTAGCTTCTATCCAGAGTGGCGCAGTGCACCTTGCCTGTCAGTTGATTGCAGGGAAGTTAGTAAGAAAGAACCGACCTACCCAAGTCACTGGCTTTGTAGTCGACCTTGCAGGGAAGTGCGCAGAAGGTCTACATATGAACTGGGCGAAGTACCTGGTGAATCAGCTGGAACTAGACTGCAAAGAAGCACAAGATCAAGGTTACGAATTCCATTTTAGTTGTATTTTGATCCTTATCGCATTCATCACCTGGGAGATGACGGAAGGTGCAATCTTCCCCGATATTGAGCCATTTGAGTCACTGGCCGCGAAGTTCAGTACACTTTGGTATTCCAACGATATGAACAAACAGTGGCAGTCAAATGCTGTTTTTCACACCTACTACGATCAGCTGAAGAGAGCCATCCAGTCCAAGCCTCACATGACTCCGAACAATCTACACTGGTTCCTACCTTTGATGAAGTTTAGTGTAGATCGACATTTCATTTATATTACAACGCGCACTGATGAATATAAGCAACAACTTCAGTCCTACTACAAGCTGACGAAGGAGGACCTGGAGGAGATTACTAAGGAATGGTCCGCTGACCTCCTTATCCCTGCCAACCCCGCAGAGATATCCAACATCGACAACCCAGAAACTACGCAGGATACATCCAGATCTAGCAGGACAAATAAGACCGAAGAGGTCCAAGGATTAGATAGTGCATCCATGAAGACTGCTTCCATATCACCAGAAAAAGGAGGTGATGGAGAATATTTAAATGACAAAGAAGTCGAACAGAAGCAAGGATATGAGGTTGATCCCCTGAAGAAGAGGAAGGGTTCGCCTCTGAAACCTTCTTCTCGGAAGAAATCAAAAGCCTCCATGACCAAGATGTAGACATTCCTCACCTCTGACGAATTTGACTTCCTCATAGCAGCCCTGAATGATGCTTCGCTGAAAATAGAAGAAAAACAAGAGGCCAAGTAGGAAGCAATGTATGACAGGATTGAAATCGAACTCTGAGGGGTACAGTAGGCACTACAGTCCAGCCACATGGTATCCACTATGCCTCTGCCATTGGGAACACCAGAGTTGGGAGATGAGCCAACCCAACTCCACCGATTAGCTGATACAATCAAAACTTTCCTTCGACGAGCACAAGAGGAAACATAAAAAGACACCCAGGCTTTGATGCAAGTACATGGAGTACTTGTAGAACAACACCGAGTTGAAGAACAGGAAAAGATTACCCTCCAAGTGAAGTTCGATGAATAAAAAACATAGATAAAGCAAGGAAAAGAATAGTTGCTCGCCGAGCACCTCGAAGTAAAGGAAGCAGTCAATAGAGAACTTCACTCTATGATAGTCATAGAAATAAAGGCAGAAGATCGAGTTACACAACAAGTAGAGTAGCTTGAAGAAGTGATCCGACAACTACAACAACGCATCATAGACTTAGAACTACGCGCAATGCCCGCGACCCCACAGGATGTGAAGGACCAAAGAGAAGCAACTGCCAGTGCAGTTGAGAGACTAAAGGCCCTTGCTATGGAATACAAGTAGCTGAGTGATCATAGTCCTCTGACATACGAGCGACTCGCTAAGAGTCCAAAATTAAGAGCACTGGAGTCACATCTCCAAGAGGCGAAGTATCAATATGAAACGATCAGGCACAGTTGAAGCTCCTGTCAGCTATGGAAGGAATGAAGAGATCTCAAGAGCAACGCACCACCCAATAGCAGATTCACTCTATTCAGAGCTGAGTTATGGAAGTAACTCAGAGACTCCAACCCATATAAGATAAGGCCTACCAATTGTTCACAGAAGTTGAAGGCCAAGGAGCATAACTAGAGCAGGTTGTTAATGCAACTGAACAACACCTGGAAGGACCTATGAACGATGCAGTCATCCAAGAGTTTGCTGAACAATAGGTCATAGCACAAAAACAAGTTGAAGCATCTTGAGCCAAGATCGAGGATTTCGAAGAAGAACTTCCTACATCAGAGTGACTCGGGACGAGTCACAGGTGAGTGTTGGGGGCCTATTGGCCCTTGAAAAAGTTTTGGGAGATCCTTGGTCAAGTTTGACCTATTTTGGGACTTCGACAGTCTATCAAAGATGGAGCGCAAGACGAAGTAGAGATCGCAGGATCTCAGCCCATTTTTGGGTCCTTTTTGGGATTTGGGATTATGTAACGGGTATGGGATGTCAGCCCATGGGTTTACCCATGTTTAGGCCTATATTGTAAAGTATAAATAAGTAGCTAGGCAATGTAAGTAGCCTGACCGATAAGATAAGTGCTAAGTGCTAAGTGCAAGTATGGATTGTAAAGGGTTTTTGCATACTATGTGAGACTTGCAGAGCCAAGTGCAAGTGTTTGTAACAGACTGTGAAGGGATTTGTGCTGTAACACAAGGAAGGAGGATCTAGTGAGGTGTCCAGATCTCCTGTCCTATGCGAAGTAAGGCTTTCGTGGATCTGTGCATGTATCTGATTGAATAAGCTAATAAAGAAGAAGAGTTGGTGGACGTAGCCCCAGGTTGGGGGTGAACCACATATATGCTGTGTTTCTCTTCTTTGTGTGATGTGTTGGTGTACTTATGTGTTATCTTCTAAGTACTTAACATAGATATATAGATATATTTGTTTATAATTTGTGCTTATGATGAATTTGGATGCTAGATTTGACCTCTGTGAACTTGCTTAGTGCTTGAATCTGCTAGATATGATATAATGCCTTATGCTAAGTGCTTAGATACATTAGATCTATGTGAACGCTGTGATGCTTTGTTTTATCTACGGAGTAGATATTGGTTAAATATTGATGAAGGTTTACTGCTGAGTGCTTTGTTAAATACTAGAATCACAGATCTGTGTCCCAACTAAGGTTCTAGACATCTGAGTTTTGCAACCACCCCTGCCTCTACCTTGGGTAACACTTCATCTTCTTCGCAGGTGTTTCCGAAAGGGCCGATAGTTAGGGTTTTGTTGGTGCGTTGTTGTAGCATTGAACCCTGGGTCTGCCCCTGTGCCAGATTATGAGATCAGATGCTTCAGTATTCCCTGCATATGAACACAAAGAAGATGGAGGTTAGCAAGTTCGTGTGCAGCCTTAACTCTAGCTTTGTGCGAAGGAGAGGGTCTAAATTCCTCAGACGTTGAACGATGCAGTCTAGTAGGACTCATTGTTGAAGAAGAATTGAATGCGGTGGATAATTTCTAGACCGAGCACTAGTCCAATGTGCTCAAGGCATCAGGTGCCATCACCAAATGAAATTTTAGTATTTGTTAGATCCTGGTGCTTTAGAGAGCTCTATTTCTTACCACGCTAAGGGGTTTTAGATAAGGGAATTTGAGTGGACAAGTTATATGTGTCGAAATGACCTCATGTGCCAACCGGATGGTTGGAGGAAAGGATTATGAACTATCTCTTTAATCTAGGGATAGTGTAATGAATTTTGACCTATGACGGGATCTTAAGATCTTATGATGATGTGATCTATGTGGACTGGTGGGAATTGCATGATGCGATACTCAACTGTAATACAAAACGATTGAGCTTGGTCGATGATGAGGGAAAGAGACCTATGATTGTAGGTCGGAACCAGGGATTTTCCCTGAGGTTCATCTCTTCCTTGCAGCTACAAAAGAGCATGCGCAAGGGATGGAGCTTTATGCGATCCTTGCGTGAAATGAAAAGGGTGTGGAGGAAGGAATAGAAAACCTTTCGGTAGTATGATAATTTGTGGATGTCTTCCCTGAGGAGTTACCTGGGATGCCACCTGAGAGGGAATTGGAATTTACCATAGACCTAAAACCAGGGACTGAACCGATAGCAAGAACGCCTTATCGGATGTCGACGCTAGAGATGTAGGAGTTGAAAATGAAACTGAAGGAGTTGCTAGACCTAGGAATTATACTCCCAGGTGTGTCACTATGGGGTGCGCCTGTTGTATTCATACAAAAGAAGGATGGGTCATGGAGACTCTGCATTGACTACCATCATTTGAACAAGGAAACAATCAAGAATCAATACAAGTTGCCAAGGATTAATGATCTGTTTGATCAGATGAAAGGAACGACGATGTTTTCAAAGATAGACTTGAGATTAGGATATCACCAGTTACAAATCCAGGAGGAGGACATCCCTAAGATCACCTTTAAGACGAGGTTTGGACATTACGAGTTTACTGTCTTACCTTTTGGACTGATGAACGCCCTAGGTGTATTTATGAGTTTGATGAATGGGGTGTTCCACGAATACTTGGACATGTTCGTCAAAGTATTCATTGACAATATTTTGATTTTCTCTCAGATGATGGACGAGCACAATGAGCACTTGTTCTTGGTGATACAGTGTCTATGAGAGAACAAATTGTTTGGGAAGATTTCAAAATGCTCGTTTTATCAATCGAAGATTCACTACTTAGGGCATGTCATCTCCGACAAAGGTATCACTGTGGATCTAGAAAAGATCGAGGCTATTATGGAATGGCCTATGTCGACGAATATCCACGAAGTGCGTAGCTTCATGGGTTTAGTGGGATACTATTGACGGTTTATCGAGGGTTTTTTGAAGATAGAAAATCCAATTACGGAATTGCAGAAGAAAAACAAGAAGTTTGTTTGGACCGAGAAAACAAAGACATTTCAGAGGCTCAAGGAGCTGTTGACGACAAAATCGATACTAAAGGTCCCTGATATGGACGCAGACTTCTTGGTATGCACTGATGCATCCAAGGAAGGCTTAGGTAGAGTCTTGATGCAATACGGTCGAGTGATCGCTTAAATCTCGAGAAAGTTGAGAAGGCACGAGGAGAACTATGCAACACACGATTTGGAGTTGTTAGCCATTGTTTATGCCTCGAGAGTTTGGAGACACTACCTTATTGGATGAAAATTTGAACTAAAAATGGACCACTGTGGTCTACAACACATGTTTACACAAAGCGACTTGAACGTGCGACAACAACATTGGTCGGAATTGCTTAGCGAGTATGATTTCGAGATTACTTACATAAAAGGAACATTGAATAGAGTGGCGGATGCGTTGAGTCGGAGAACACACATCTTTTCAGTGATTTCTCTTCAGAAGAATCTACGTGAAAAGATCCTAACTTTACAGCGCGACGATGAGTGGTACAAAGAGGTCAAGGATTTTATGAGACAAAACACAATGATGGTACCAAAATTTGAAGGATTTACTGTGGACAACGACGGATTATTGAGATTTAAAGGTTGAATTTACGTACCACCCAATGACGAGTTGAGGAGTTTGATCCTAAACGAGGCTCATAGAGTAGTGTACATGGCTCATCCTGGAGTCACGAAGATGAGGGAAAACCTTAAATCCTTATTCTTCTGGAAAGGAATGAAGGAAAATGTAGTCAACTACGTGGCAAGATGTCTAGAATGTCAACACATGAAGGTTGAACATAGACATCCGAGACGATTACTACAGCCGCATGCTATTACAAAATCGAAATGGGAGGTCATTTTGATGGATTTCATTGTTGGATTGCCACTGATGATAAGGAGACATGACTTGATTTTTGTGATAGTCGACACTCTGACAAAGAGTGCTCATTTCATTCCTGTGCGTATGATGTATCAACCACCTAAAATAGCTAGAGTTTTCATCAATAATATTTCAAGGCTGCATGGCATGCCTAAGAGGATTATATTTGATAGAGGATCAATGTTTACAGGATGATTTTGGACTAGTTTCCAAGAGGCCTTGGGAACCCAACTTAACTTTAGTACCGCGTATCACCTGGATACAGACGGGAAGACTCAAAGAACAAACCAAATCTTGGCGGATATGTTGAGTTTGTACTTTATGGACCAACAAAAGCGTTGGGAAGAGTTCTTTCCACTGGTAGATTTTGCATATAACAACAGTTATCAAAGCACCATTAAGATGGTGCCTTCCAAGTTTCTTTACAGGCGACCATGTCAGACGCCTTTGAGTTGGGATCATATTGAGGATAGGGTCCCGGTGGGACCAGAAGTGATCCAAGAAATGGAAGATCAAATGCAAAAAATAAGACAAAGGATCAAGGAAGCACAGTATCGACATAAGAGTTATGCCAATGCGCGTCGTGTCGATCGAAGTAATGAAGTTGGCGATCAAGTCTTCTTGTGGGTGAAACCACATAAGAGTTCGATCAAGTTTGGAAAGGGTGCCAAACTCTCTACTAGGTTCATGGGACCTTTCGAGATTGTGGAAAGGAAGGGGCCCATGGCCTATTGACTAATCTTGCCTGATTCTTTGAGGCATATGCACGATGTTTTTCACGTATATGTTTTGAGACATTATGTTAGTGATCCTACACATGTTATTGACATGAGTACCTTATAGGTATCTGATGAGGGTGTACTCACGGCAGAGCCAATTCGCATCCTGGCCCATCGCTTTCGACAACTACAATGTCCAACAGTAGATCAGGTCAAGGTCTAGTGGGACAACTATAGTCCACACTCGGCGACCTGGCAGGACGCATACAATATGCATCAACAATTTCCATTTTTGTTTGATAGATAGACTTATGATAATGTGATACACTTTATTTCGACACTTATATACTGTGAAACTTCGAGACGAAGTTTAAAACAAGATGGGGTGTATGTAACATCCCACTCTTGCATGCACTGAGCGAACTTATTCTTTCAGGACACTTGCGTGCAAGTGATCTGAGTTATTATACTATTGGTTGTTTTCATTATGATTATGAGATATTGTGGATTTGATGATATGCTATTTTTTTGTATTTACATAGACAAGTGCTATTGACTGATTTCTCCTGAGTGTGCAGGACTCTAGACATTGAGGATGTAGAGGCATCAATGAAACCCTTTGTACTCTAGATCGAGTCAGGGAATGTTAGGGTTTGAATGTTGTTGATGTGACATATGTACATATGATTAGATGTTATGATGATTGATTACTATTGCTGACATGATTCATTGATGGATGAAGGCTGACGATAGCTTTCCGACCAGACTTACATTTGGAGTAGAGGGGTCATGCACGACAACCATATACATTGAGGGAGAGGTGTGGAAGCAACCCTGCCACAACCTACTAGCACTCCCACCCTGGCTCAAATGATAGGTTAACGGTTACCTATTTCGAGAGACCCCCGATGCCGTGAGGGAAGACTGTGACAGTCGCTCACGATGATTCTAAAGGGCACACAATAAGGCAAGGTCCTTATTACTTAGAGGCCCTTAGTCTCCCACAATATCACCTGACGGAGTATTGACTCCAGGGGTTTGACATCTACCAAATTCAGTCAAGAGGCGAGTGGCACCCTTGGAGCACGTAGTGCGTCTTGAGGGGCACATCGTGCAAAGAAAATAAAAAGACGCGAGTGACACCCTTGGAGCACATAGCACGTCTAGAAGGGCACATCGCGCAATTAAAATGGAAAGAGGTGAGTGACACCCTTGGAGCACATAGTGCGTCCTGAAGGGCATGTCACGATTTTAACTAGTAAGTGAATAAACCTAGTGCCTAGAAAACTTTGCCTCCTTAGGACCTGGTCAACCTTAAAATGAATCATGTGATAAGTAAAGTTTAATAACAATTTGTTCCCTTAAAAATTGCTGCCCAGCCTAGTGAAATTAAAACCTAGGTCTAAGTAGAACTTGTGGATAAAGAAAAACTAAATAAACATGTAACAAGAAGAGGGGTAAAGAAATTCAAACTTTAATTATTAAAGTAAAAATTATAATGGAGGATTAAATTTATTGAAAAGGGGTAAATGGTTGTTTTTATCTACACTTGCTAAATTGATTTTTAGTTAAAAAGGAAAAAGGGGGAAATTTAAATAAAAAAAGAAACTTAAAGAAAAGGGGAGACTTAAAGAAAAAGGGCAATGTCCAACTTAGTAAGGAATCTAGCCTTTGAGACTTTCTATTTATGAACTCAACTAGGAATTAAGTAAGGCGTAAGTCATTTAAGAATTGTAAGGTAATATTGGGACATCGAGGAGCGTATTTAGGAACGATTTTAGGTGGGTGAGGGAAATAGGAGTAATTAATTAATTAATAAAATTGATTTTCTAGTGCAACTAGGGGATCGGGCGACATGTGTATAGGGGACATTTTTTCTAATTAAATAAATGAAAAAATAATCTAATGAGGGTTTGGGAAACTAATGACTAAGAAACTCTATAAAAAGGATAGAGGATGAGGAGTGTGGATCAGATTTGGCTTGTGTAACATTACGCTGCTGAAATTTCTTCTTGACTGAACTTTCTCTTGTGGGAGTTGGGATACCCAGCTCGGGTAATGAGTGGTAGATCGACCTTGCGAGACAAGTTGGGTGCTAGCATTCTCTAGTATTGTGTGTGTGGCCCCTTTGCGACTCGGGGGGCTCAAGGGGAAGAAAAGTACCCCTAACATTGGATGGGAAGTACCGGTGAGGTCAAATCGTTTGGCAAGCGAGAGTTGGATGGAGCACGAATGCGGGAAAGTCACTTCCGATTATTCGCATTTGGCTACGGTACGCATGTGCATAAATTGTATTAAATAATAGCTTAATTTCTTATTCATGCATTTCTTTATTGTCGAAAGCTCGCTTGCATAGATGTTGTTAAAAGAAAATACTCGTTTAGTTATGCATACAATTTTTATCTGGGCAATAGTGCGCCGTGTGAAAATGCAAAAGGGTCACTAAATTTCAGTTTGGAGGGTTGTTATATTTCTGCGTTTTATTGTGGTTTCTGGTTCTGGTTGGGATTTTTACTGCGTTGCATTATTATCGAGGAAGACTGCATTTTGGTCTCGGGCCATTATTTTATTTTACTTTGCGTTTTATTGTTTTTAATACAAAGAAATTGTGTTTTTGTCTTCCGTTCCTTTAACCTTTAAGTTATTAGTCCATGCCTGAGCAATCATCCAGGAGTCGAATCGACTGTCTTTCACTCCGGTGTTAAAGATTTAGATTCAAATGCCCTGCTTTCCTGTGCATGGATAATAAGTGAAGGATAAATTATCTTCCCAACAAATTCTTTTTGTGTATAGAGAAAATACTTCTTTATTTCTCTACGATTCTGGTTGCTTTATTCAGCCAATACCGTTTGTGATTGCCCAACAAATTTCTTATTTTGTACAACGAAAATGCTTCTTTATTCTCTGCAATTAATGATGTTTTATCATGGGTCATTCCTTTTCTGATTATACAACATTTCGTTGATATTTTCTATATGTTGTTTTATAGTATGCATATTCTTATTTCCTCCTTATTTCTCAACAATTATGATTTACCTTAAATTTTTCTTTAAGGATAAAATATAAATTTTTTCTCAATAACTAAATAAAATCTCTGTAATTCAAACATTGATCATAATTTGCTAATCACCTTGATAATGGATGAGATTTGAGAATGTCTGGTTTAGTATCTGATTTTTTTTTTGTTACAACCTCAATCGTTGCTGTCTAACGTGTTTTTTTTCTTAAAAACGATTGTTGGATAGCATTTTTCCCTAACGCCTTGCTGTTTAACCCTTGGCTCTTCAATCCTTGCTGTCTAGCATTTTTTTTTCTTAAAACAATTGTTGGATAGCGATTTTCCTTAACGCCTTGTGGTTTAACCCTTGGCTCCTCCCTATTTGCTGTATAATGCCTTATTGATTAGCGATTGCCCCTCAACGAGCTCCTGTATAACACGATTTGATGATTAATGCATTGCTGAACACGATTTCTCCTTGAACGAGCTCCTGTACATCACATTTTCTGTATAAACGAGTTGTTGAATAATGATTTGCTGAATATTGCATGGATCAATATTTGTTGTATAACGTTTTTAAAAAAGATTAGCTAAATAACGTTTTTTTTCCTTAAACAAATTGCTGTATAAAGATTGCTCCTTAATCTTAGCTAACATATTTTTAGCAGTGCACTGAGCATCCAAGCATGGCACTGCTAGTCTTGCTAGCTGTTTGGTTTAGCTTTTGAATTCCATTTATTACCACACTGGTTTTTTTACTGCCATTAAATTCCATTTATTACCACACATTTTTTTTTTACTGCCATTAAATTCCATTTATTACCACATAGATTTTTTTACTGCCATTAAATTTCATTTATTACCACACATTTTTATGGCCTTGTGAATTTTAATTATTACTACACAGGAAATTTTATCGATAATTGAATTGCAACACTTTATTTTAAGCATTCTTTCTATTAGTAATAAAGCATAACAACAATTCGAGTGGACCGTTAGAATGTTTACTTTACCCTTATGATTTAATTTCAATTAATGATTCCATAACTAATGTAGTATCCATGTTTTTTTACAGTTTTCAATGAAAGGTCATTTAAATCGTTACTTAGGATAACACGACCTTTATCCTTAATTAAGTTGAGACACAACTGTTATATTAGAGCATTTTATAGGAGCACTGTTATATTAATAGGAGCACTGCAATGTTAGATAATTTTATAGGAGCACTGTTATAGTGTTTAATAGGAGCACTATTATATTAGATCATTTTTTTTAATATTAAACGATAAATTATTCATTTCAGATGCTTCGTTCCTTTAATATTTCAAAGGACTGAATTTTAAAACTAGAAGGTAAGGAAGAGTTTAGTCCTTTCTTAATATTGACCTGAAGGGTAAAATGTAGTTGATTTATTGATTAAATAAATAGTTGAATGGAAGGGCAACACATACGTGAAGATGTTACAAATTTAATAATAGATTGTGATTGGTTGCATTAACTAATCACTTGAGCTATGTGCTATTAATTGGTTATATGTGCCTATGCTAGTGGGTTAAATTATGTTTTATGCTTCTGGTTGAATTTAAATGGTGGTTGGTCATAGTTGTTACACCACATAGGTTTTCCTTGTAGGAAATAAGAAATCCTTCGGGTAGATGCACAAATTAAATGGGAATGATGTCACCTTGCGTCTTGTTGACTCGTTGATTGGGTTCTTGGGTATAGTCTTCGTGTATTTATTGATAGTTAATTCGGTCTTCTAGCGCGAGGGAGTTTGCTTGGTTTAAAGGTATAGATATGTTATGTTGCGTCATGGTTACTGTGACGCCTATCACCTTGTGACGACATGATTCTTGATGAAGGGATCATTGCGTTCCCTGATTGATAGATGCAAATGATAACCTGACTAGAGTCTTTTGCTTCTCGATGTGGATGTACTGTTCGTTGTAATTGATATTGACACTTGGTTCTGTAACGCCTTAATGTGTTGGGCTTTCTCACTGTAGAGGTTTCTAGTTACTGGTCGTCGAAGCCGTTGTGATAGGATTTTTGATATTGCCCTTTACCTTGTAGGCGTTTTCTTGCTTGTGTCAGGCAGGTAGCCATTTTTATTTGTCTATTTGATTATCACATGTTTCGTCCAATTGCTTGATGTGCTGGTATGATGGGTCATTGTTGCCTGTTTCCTGATTTGCGTGCGTTGTGTTCATCATCAAGTTGTGTTGATTAATTGTTGTCGTTGTTGCTTTCCTTCTTATTTAAAAAAAAAAAAATTACTTTTACATTGTGTCGCATATAATCATAACAACATGGATCATTACAAACTTGACAAAGAAATGAAAAAATGATTATACTTCTCTTGATTTCAAAAGAAGCCATCATTATTTACCAACTTGTTTGAAATGTATACAATTATTCACTGTTTAGAATGAAAATATTACATTAAATATAAAAATAAAATGAAAAAATATTTATACCTTCTTCACAGAATAAACATTTAAACTATTCGATAGTACTCATCTCATCATGCGATTGGTTAGATCCTTTCATATTGCAATATTGATAGAATGAATATAATAGTTTCAATCATAACTTAAATATTGATAGAATGAATATAATAGTTTCAATTATAACTTAAAATGGTTTTTTATATTGGTATCTTCATGCCTTTGTCTTTTCATCTCTCCTTTTTCTCTGAAAATCGGAAGATTTTTATATTTTTATCTTCATACCTTTGTCGGTTTCATTTTTCCTTTTTCTTTGAAGAATTTAGAAGGTTATTTGGAAGGTTATTAATAGTTAGAATTGTTTTAAAATATAAATAATTATAACATAATACCTTTTATGGATGAGGCATTAGAGGAAAGATGGGGGTAATTTTTTTTATTAATTTAAATTTACAAATTTAATAAAAAATCCTTTACACTAATTTTATGAAATAAAAATAGAAATTAAATTTATTACCTAAATTACAAGCTTATCACTTTTTAATTTTTTTTCTTATAAATCTATTAAACATTTTATGTAATATTCTCTCTAACATTTGTAACTCTATTAAATATTTTATGTAATATTCTTCTCCTTATACCACCTTCTCTCTTTGTTTGTCCTCTTTCTTTTGGTAAACATTTATAATTCATTTCAAATTTAAAAATAAAATAAACATGACATCTAAATCATATTCTCCTAAATATTCAAAGTGAAAATGACAAAATATAAATATGTAATCCATCAATATATCCATTCAAATTATTCACCCATGAAATTTAAAAATTTATTAAATATTCAAAGTGAAAAGGACAAGATATAAATATGTAATCCACCAATATATCCATTCAAATTATTCACCAATGAAATTTAAAAATTTAAAATTCACTACATTAGAATTCACCAATTAATATAGGAAAGATCAATGAATTACAAATGGATTTTATTTTGGTAATGTAATAAAACTACTCAAGCTAAAACTATGGAACTTTGTCATGTAGATAACATGATTCAAATAACAACAAATCAAATTGATTGCATCCATGATATAGGCCAAGCTAGATTAGGACATTCCTAGAAGAGTAATTAAACTATAGAGGAATAATATGACAATCTCATATTCTACTCACCTATCCCTTTTTTAGGTTGTCTATTAGGGTCCTATTATAATATTTCTAGTTAAGGGTACTTAGGAGTTAGTTAATTAGTATATAGGGTCATGTTTTTTTAATAAGGCCCATTGGGATGTTGATGTGTGGTGAATTAATGTAAAGGGCCATCCAAGTGGAATAAATGCCACTATTTAGTTTGGATTTTACTAATGAGAAAATATTTATAGAGACAGAAAGTTGTGTAATAAATGTACAATATTATTATTATATTTGAGTGATGCTCATTGAGAGGTTTCCCCTTGAAGAGGCTAGTGAATTTTTCTTTCATTCTTGAATATCAATAAAGAGTTCTCTTTCTTCACATGTTATATCTTAGTTTATTTCTTTTGTTTACCATGATTGTCATTTCTTCATATATTTCTCATAAATTGCTTGTCTTTTCTATATAAGTAAATTGCAAGTTATATCCAAACACTTTCATGTGCAAACATCCACTCTAGTTTTAGGGGATTTTTTTTTCTAGGCTTGTAAGGCTTGTGATCTGCTCCGCATCTATAAACAAAGAGATCTGTCATTTAGAGGGATATACTATGGGTGGGAAGCATACATATAAGGAATATAAGTGGGGCCACCTAATTGGATGCCCTTGCAAACCTCTGTGGATACTTGATGTTTAATATTGATTTAGACATAATTTATTCATGAAATTGATCTTCCATGTACTCTTGGGTATACCAAAAGACCCCTGAGTATACCTGAAACCACCCCTAAAAAAATATTTCAACCATTTGTCACTATAGTAGTCCAAGAAAAACTCTTGGGGATATGTATCTCATGTACTATGGAATTTGGTAGTACAACTAAGGTATTGTTTATTGTCCTTAGATGGTTCCATGAAATATTTTCTAAGTATTATTGTAAAAAACATAAGGTATATGAGAGATATATAGTTCTTAACATTTCTTTTTTCTCAAGGCCTTACAACACCTAAACAATAGAGGTAAAGAAGTTACTATAAATCTTGGAATATCCATAATTTCATAGGCACAATAATCTTGTACTATAGAAGTAGTCTAGGTTTGTCCAAACCATTTTTAATGACCTATGCCAAAAGAATCCTTACATGACTCTAATAATATTGGTGTAGCTTATCAATGACCCTTCTAGTGTGCTCAAGTGTCCCCATGGTGGTAACTAGAAGCATTACCACATATGAAATACCAACTAGAAGACCAAGTTTAAAAAATCAACTTAATAAAAGACCACATTTCTAAAATTTAAAAATAAATATAAGGCTATATTTCTAAAATAGAAAAAATAGAAGGTCAAATTTATTACATCCACGTACAAGTACAACCCATTATTGTAGGAACCTAAACTTAATTAAGTATAATAAGATTCATATAATTTAAAAAAATAAGATTACTTCGACGCATAAACAATAAGTGATTTCTTTCATTCAACATATAAACAACATAAATTTAAATTTACAAACAACATGAAAATAAATTACATAATCATCCACATAACCCAACAAATTCATAAATAAAAATATCTCTACCTGATGCTAATTCCCACTGATCTGGTTGTCCTCTCTGCTACTTTGTCCAACCTGATGCACTGACCAAACCCTTCCCAAAACCAACTAACGACCTAGCCAGCTAGGAGCAGCCTGTCCATCTCCCTAGCTCCAGGATATCGAAAGGAATCCTGGCCCCCAAGCCCAAAAATCCCAGCAACCTGGTGCCCTCTGCAATGGTTCACCAAAAATCCAAAACCAAACTCCTCAAAACCATAAAATATCCAACAAAAATACATACCTCCTCTCCAATAATGCTCCTCCCCCAAATTTTCATAATCCTCTCTCGTAGGACTCTTCCTAGTCATATCTCCCCCCCATTCACCGACTCCCTATCCTCCATTAATTACCTTATCCCATTCCTTTATTACCTTATCCTTCCATCCCATGCTTCATTTCCCCCCTGCATACGTAAAGTCTTATAAAAATAATTTAAAATTTATTAAGCTTTAAATTCATTACCCTAACCTTTAATTAATTAATTTATTAATTAATTAATCAACATATATAAACAATTAATTAATAATTAATTAATTAATTAATATTGTTAATAAATAATCATTATTTAACTAAAATATATTAGGACAGTTAATTAAATAATTAACTATTCTTGATAAACGTTATGCAACTATTTAACTAGGATTGTTACATACACCCACCCTTCAGGAAACTTCGTCCCGAATTTAAGGTATTTTATGATACAAGGGAAAAGAAACATGGTTCACACATTCATAACAAATAACCATCATTATTAGTAAGTAAGCCAAGAAACTCATTCATACTAGTGTACATGTACAAGAAATGCATGTGTAGCTAGTACATACAAGTCTCGTGCATGTACTAATAATCGATAACTATCACCCTTATAGTAATTTATGTATGCATCCAATCCAATCAACAAGACTATTCTTTTATAAAAGACAATAAACCAATCAAATGTTTGCGAAATCCATTAATTACAATTATCTAGTTCAACAATTTTATTTAGACAAC
>SNQJ01S0167927.1:0-19149 GCA_010110895.2 Picea sitchensis
AATATTTGGCTGTAGCTTCCTCTGACACATTCAGTAATACTGAATCGGGGATACACAGTCAAATTGTGCTCTTTGCCTTTCGATCTGTCTTTTTCTAGTCATCTGCAGAAGTTCCTGTAGGTGCCGTACCTGGATCTACCACGATCCACTGATCTCTGTCCACCAAAATATCTTCCATATTGAGCTTCCACAACTCAAATCTTTTCCCATTAAACTTCTCGATCTCCATCTTCGAATTGCTTTCCATTTCTTTCACCTGAAAAACAATACCACAGATCTCCCACTGTAACAAGGCTTATCACAGTCCCGAGCCAAACCCTTGATGACAAAGGCATCCCCCTGAAGCCAATAAAGCTCTGATACCAAATGCAAATTCTAAAAGAACAGAAAAGATACAATGGCAAATACAAAAATTACACAAAGATTTTTCGCCTGGAAACCCAAACCGAGAAAAACCAGCATATATTATATTCATACATTGTGTTACATTGTTTACAATACAATATACATATAGGAGCCAGTGGCATCCAAAACCCTAACCCAATGACCTGGATTAGTCCAAAACCCTAATTCCTTTACCAAAAATAGAAAACCATCGACAAAAAACCATGTGCCGAAAAACCACCTAATATCATGTGGTCCTGGAAATATGTCGTCCCGAAAAAACAAATTTCGGGGGCGCTGCCCCCGAACCCCCGTGTTGGGGGATCCGCCCCCTACACCCCCCGAGGGGGGTCCTAGTGCCCCCCCCTATAACCCCCCTGCGCGCCCGGCGCAGGCACTCAGACACCACTACTCGTGCAAAGAATATAACACATACCCAACACTGGGTACTCCTACAACACGTCACTGCATGCCGACGGGGAGGTTATCAATAGTCACCATAGGTACATTGCGCACAAGGGCCTCAAATTTTTGGCCCACACTACGCAACGCCCTTGCTGCATCATCGCTTGGTCTTTCCTTCTCTCTACCTTGCTGGCTATGTCGCGAGACATTTTCCGATTTCACAGGTTCTTTGTCTGCATAGAAGAAAAGGTACTTGTCAGTATTTTGGATCTCACAAAAAGATATAATTTTTTATATTTTCTAAAAATTAAAAATTAAATAACACAAAAATGAAAGGTTACCTGTGTCCTGAAGCTCGTCTCCGACAGGTATGATGACATCCAAATCTTTGGTGAAGTCGATACCTGGATATGGGTAGTCCTCGATGAAGGGAGTTTGTCTGTCCCACCAACCAAAGAAGTCATCATTGAAGGGGTTAGACATTTTTCCACCTCCTAAGTGAGCTATGATCTCAGTGCAATGGACCATGGTTGTCCATGTTCGTAAGTGTCCTCGTATCTATGTTCGCGGGCTCATCATGGGCACCCGCTTGAAGAAGAAAGTAAACAAGACACTTCCGAAGCAGAAGTTCTTTTCCTTCCTAAGCTTGCAGGATGTTAACTGTGCTTTCATATTGTTCAACATAGTGGTACTCTAGTCATACATCATAGGGAGTAGGTATTCAACCCCATAATTCATTTGTGCCCATGATTCCAAGTGTAAAGAGTTGGATCCTATGATCTGAGCCAAGGTGTATAGAATGACTCAGAGGCTCAAGTTGGTTATTTGTTTTATTGACACTTGCGATCCACTCTTCTCGGTGTCGACAATGCAATACTCATTGATAAAATCATTGATACTCTGACCTCCTCCCTAAAATTGGAAGTTTGGTACTTCCCCTCTCCCCGATAAGTCGATAATGAAGTAAATGTCTTCAACCGAAATGGTCAAAGACTACCCGACAAGCATGAATTCCTCGACATCTAGGTTCTATTAGTCAATTAGGAGATTTAGTAATCTCCTTTGTGATCTCATGCCGTCAACTTGGAAAAAATTGTTCATGCCGCAAGAACACAGAGCTTTCTTGAACTCATCGTTATCCAAAATCGCTCGTTCCACCTCCTCATGTTCACATTATCTCCAGAGGATGGACATCTTGTAATTTTCCAAAAGTTTTGAGTTAGTATTTTTATTTTTCAAACTTCCTTTCTGCGCATCTGCGAATTTTCTTTAGAACAATCACGAATATCCATGACTGGTGTTTCCAGTAGCCACGGATATCCACAGGTTGCTTTAAGGTATCCTGCAGATGCGCAAATTCGAGTTTTTAAAAGTAACTTTAAGCTTGATTTTTGAAAAAAATGACAAAATGAAGAATTAAAATGCAAGATAAGGATGGAATTCTTACTTGTTGTGGGTGGAAAGTGGTGGAGTTGCTCCAAGCTCTGCGTTTTCACAATTTTCCTCTCCAAGGGTTTTGGTCACTTTGGTAATTATTTGGGTGAAATGGTAAAAATAGAATAGTAATTGGGTAATTATACCAAATTTTATTAAAATTTTGAAAACCCACTCTCTAAAGTTCCCTGATTTTCTCCAAATTTTCAACTAATGATCGAATTTTGTAGCATTATTGTCATGATTGCAGGTCTTAATAATTTTTTCTCCGGTACCTTTATTATCGATTGGCTGAGTCTTGTAAAAGGCTCGTAATGTGGTTATAAATGGCATTTATGTTAGGGTGCATTTCACTCAAATTGTTGCATTCTTAGTTACCATTTCCGTCTAAACCTAAGGTCAACCCCATCAACGAATGATGAAACATTTATCTCTTCTTAAAACATCGTTCGATTGATGGTAGAGCATATCTTCCATGGGCACTCCAGTATATAATCCTTTTGCATTCTGGTGCTCATGCTGCAAGTCTGTGTCTAGGCTCGGTGGTCATGTTTAGTCCAGCCATGAGTTTGCGTTTGAACGTCATACTTCTCACTCTTTCTCGTTCTGTCCTTTTCCCGCGGGACCCCTATCTTACATGTTTCTCACCAACAACATTATGGTAGTTAATCTCTTTTCAGACTCCTTAACATTGAAAATATTGTCAAGTGACGTTGTTCCTTGTACACTCGTTAAATGGATATGAAGGAACGTATGTCCAGTGCAAGTTTACCCCTTTTTTGGAATGGATAAGACTACTTACGAAAAATAAATACTCTAGTCTATGGGATATAAGAGTTCTCCTAAGTTATGTTTTGTACTTTTTCGGGCTCAGGGAACTAAATTTATGAAAAAGGATGAGGGAGTCATAGTTAAGATCTTTTCAGACTCCTTAAAATTGAAAAGAAAACCGAGTGATCTCGTCTTTGTCACACTCATTAAAAAGGTTTTTAAGAGACGTACTTTTGGTATAAATTTAACCCTTTTTCAGACTGATTGGAATACATACGAAAAAGGAATACACTGGCCCTACCATAACTAGAAGAGTTCTCCTTGGTATGATTTTATACTTTTTCGGGCCTTGGAGACTAAACTTACAAAAAATACCATTATGGGAGGTTTACTTCCCAAACTTGAGACATATCTGCATCTACATATTGAATACTCACGCTTTTAGGCCTAATTTCGACTTGGACATGCTGTTGTTGGACCAATGTCCTATGCATTCCTATCAGTTCCCAACCTTGTAATTTATGCCTTTGCAACTCGACACCTTATCCTTGGAGGAGAGATTTTCCTGAGTGACCTTATCCTACACATGCTTTCCTTGCATTGAGCATAGGTCTGTTCCTTGTGCTCTGGAACTATTTTTCTTTCCTGCGACACTCATTTCCTCCACTGTAATATAAGAATTCTTTTATTATTTTTCAAGCTTCTATAACATGAAAAAGACAAAAAAATAAAAAAAAAACCAGAAAGAATGGGAAAACATCTAATCTCTTTTATTGGAAACAATATTGTCGCCCTTGAAAAAATCACAATCTTGAGTCGATATCTCATTGTTTTGGGTTTAGTAGGGCTTTAGGAGATTTTTTCTTGCTTTGAGTTTTTCTCCCTTGGTTGGTTATTCTTACAACTATATGGAGTGTTATTTGATACCTCCCATGTCACAAATGTATCCCAGTTTATGAGTCATGCTTCCCAGGTCACATAATGTGTTGTGCTTATGTTCAAGGGAAATTTTTCAGCCTATGTCGGCCATTCCACAGTTAGTCTTTGACCTTGCAAGTCGACCTTCACAAGTCAAGTCTCATAATCATAAGTATCAGTCTTTTCGGCTTATCTCTTCCAAATATTTGGCCTTACGCCACCCCTCGCGTTGGATGATGGAGGATGCCTTCATGCCTTCCTTCCATCGGGTTCCCTCCCATTGACTTAGACACATATTTCTATGGGAGAGGGATCTAGAGATATGTTTGGTACCTTGGGGCTTGTAGTCATCATTGGCAGGTTCCCTCAATATTGATAGTGGGAATACATCAATGTCCCCTACTTGATAGTTTTTACCAGGTGTTCGACACCGACTCTTTTATTCACACTTTTTAGATAGTACCATGTCACCTTGACTCCCATCATCATTATCGGTGGGTTGTCTCGCGCTTGTTAACACTATACATTAATGACCGATAATCAAACGATGTCTCATTGTGTTCGACTTCAACTCATTTATTCAAAGTGTCATGGTGTGATGCCTATGTCAATGTGGTTTGACTGTGTGATGGTGTAATGCCTATGCCAAAGTGGTTTGAGCCTCCTTTAAGGCCCTGCAAGTCATTCTTTCTACAAGTGGAACATGTGGAACTCAACGTTCAAGATTATGTCACTGCTTGTACTTGGTTTTAGATGTTTGTCAAATATCCTGAACTTGTTGTTGAATGTGTTGGATCCATTCAATAAAATTTTATTCTCTATCATGCTTTTTCTAAGCATGGGAGGAATCTTCATGTGCTAATGAATTGGTTATCACTACATCAGTTGGGGCCAATGGTTGGAACCCCAGACACACTTAAAACGAGTTATGGCTGATAAAACTTTGAAGAGTCCCAATATAGTTATCTTTCAGTCCATGTATGTGGATTATTAGGGTAATATATTGATGACAACCTCTCGGTCTCTAAATCCCTCACAACTGATGTCCACGACCAATGCTGAACAGATGGGATTGAAACACTCTTAATCCCACGTGAATATTCCACCGTTCACAACTCAATACAGTAAAATTGAACAACATGGTCAAGCACTAAAATTAGGGTGATAATAACCTTCATACCCATATGACCTTGCGCTATAACCAATTTCTATGTGTCGTCGTCACCTTCCTTTTATCAGGGTGTTGACACACATAAGTTACCCTGCTCCGACGATGAACTAAATGTTAGGGTCTCAACGCTTAGCTTTCCATATGACCATGATCTATGACCAAGTGCTAAAGGTATCTTCGTTGGCCTTGGGAGTAATGGTTCACTCCTGTGTTTCAAACTGTATCAACGATATCTTGGGCTCTGACTACAGTAGACCCACTCTAAAACTCCCGCTCCAATAGAATGCTGCCACGAGCCTTCTTTCCAAAACTTGACCTAGTTCTCTTTGAACAGATCCTTGTCGTTGGTCTGGTCAGGGGTTAACCTTCACCATGGAGCCTCTATCAATGTTTCCACTCTGTGTCCTCCATCAATCTCCCTTATGAATGAATCCTAACCGTCGATCTATTTTACCTTTATCCTCATCAGGGATTTCAGAGTAGAGTTTGGTAAATCTTGACTAGTAGTATCTTGATGATATAATCTCAACCATCGAATCTGCTGATCCAATGGATCATCCTCCACCGTTGATCTCTCGTGATCAACGATCACAATCCATTCACCTTTATCCACTACACTCTTGTTCGCGATGAACCAGTTGCTACGTGTCCTTTTGAGAGTTGTTGATATGACTCACTCTGATTAGATATCTACTGTCTATCTATTGAATCTTTTCATCGTCAGAACTAAAGAAATTTAAAGTTTCAATCTAGAAAATCAAACTCCCAACAATAAGGATCCAATATTCTAAGGAATATTTGTCGTTGATCTAGAACGATCAACTCCTTACCTTGATTCGACGGTCACTGTTCCTCAATGTCTGCAAAGGAAATTGAACTTTTTCATTGAATATATTTGACCCTCAACTCATCTCCACACATAACCAAATTCAATATTTAGCTCATCCTTGATTCTACTCCAATTCTACTGTCACTCGACCCTGAATGATTCTTATTTCTCTGAATGAAGGGTTTTATTACAGTTGAAACCCCAAATCCTGCAACCAAAACTTCCAGAGAGTTTGATCTGGACTTCAATCGCTCAACATAGGGACACCACGATAATGAAAAGCGTATCCAATATCCAGATATGCACAAATAAACAATAAACACAAATGTTTCTATTAATTAATCTCTGTACACACATTTACACAAGTCCTCCTCACTTTTCTTGGCCTGATTTACATTTATTTGGCCTTTGGTTTGGCCTTTGGCCACACTTGGTATTTTTCACTCATACTCCTCCTATTCCTCTGTCTTTGTATAACCCCTCTCATATTCTTAATGCCCGTAGGCTTACAATATTCATACTCAAAATATTCTGATACTTGGATTTGGTTTAGATCCTAAAATCTCTCCCTTAACAAACTCCTAGGATCCCTCAGATCCACAAAATCCTCAAGAGATGTACACTTCACCCTAAGATCTCTCTAAATCTCACAAAGAATTTAAATATGTCTTTGTTAAGAAAATTCGATTAGATATTATCAATCTCAATTCAAATCCAATCCTAACTTATGTGAACTTTATAAAATACATTAAATACATAGAAATTACAATAATTTTAATTTAGGGAACCCACTCCATTGGTAAAATCAAAGATCCCTAAATCCTAATGAACAAGGTTGATTTTGGAGGGAAAATGCTCATGCATCAGACTCCTATGGCTAAAAATTTCATGATGTCCTAATCATGTGTGTTCAATTGTTTCACTCTTCTTTGATCCCATTGATGATGCTGTCCATATGCTCTGATGCATGATTCCTTCACTGCTGTCCTCCATCTTCCAGGATTCCAAGCTTTATTTTGCTGCTTCTTACTTAGATTACAATCTTGCTGTTGCATTGTTGCTTCCTACAAATTTCTAGGTGTTATAGAAAAATGCCACAATTATGCTTTTGTACCATGGCCTAACCCTTTCCTAATGATTACTAGACTTTTCCCTAAAAGTCACCTCCTAAATCATCTAAAAACAAATTCTTTAAGAGCATATCCATGGGTTTCCCTAGTACAAGATGCGGACATCCGTACCTTTCCTCACTGCAACTCGTAGATGCCCTCATTTTTGGTGAAAAATAAAATAATTCTGTGTTTTTGGGAGGGTTTTTCGGTTGGGATCCTTTCCCAATGACTCTTTCCTGTACATAACGAAATCCAAATCCCCAAAAATCTTTGGGAAGATATAAACCAACCATAGAGGGATAAATATTAGAACACAAGTTCCTTGGTTCAAAGTTATGCTGCCAACATCTAGCAAGACTCCTTTCCCTATATTCTTTAAGCAACATCCCCTTTAATCTAGAAAATCCTTTTCTAGAGCTTCTTTCTCCTTTTATGTGACTACATGGTGTCTCCTTATCCTTATCTGATTCATTGAGAGAATTCTTTATTGGATGAGTTGATGCTCGAGGATTCCTGGAGGAACCCAAACAATTGGCTTCAAGATGGTTCCTAAGACTGGACAAGGTTGTAACTTACCTTTTCCACTTGCTAGTAATAAAAGAGTTTGTTTTCCCACATATTTTTCTTCATTGTACATTTATCTTTATGCTTACTTTGAATCTAACATATTACATACACATGTTTATGATCGTATAACTACTTTCACCGTATCCCTAGTTTTGTATCTGTATTGTAGGTAAATTCCAGTAGAAGATCAGGGGTTCTTCGACGAATTGGAGAAAGGATAGACATCAAATGAGAGAACACGGTGCACCTTATTTTCTCCTCTCTATCCCTACCTTCTCCTAATTAAAGTAGTTATTTTCTTTGGTTTTTGTGTTCTTGTCACTGTGTTGAGATGGTTATCTCTTTCACTTGGTCTTGCTATGCTGTGATTATGATCCACAATCACAGGGGAAAAATCCCTTAATCACCAGGATCCCATATTTTAATCTGTTCTTTGTCATTTGCCTTGCTAAAACAATCTCTCTCAGCCAACTGCAATTTGTGGCTGACTGACTTTTTCATCCAATGGTATCTCCATCTAGATTTATCCATCATTAGATTCCACAATTCATCAATTTCAATGTCCATATTTTCATCTTGCTGGGATATGGCACTGTTGCAAACTTGTTTTCGCCTCTGTGCTTCACATGAGCTCTGTCCAACTGTTTCTAAATCCCCGGTCACAATTTATTTAAAGTCTTTAAACCCATGGAAATGCTCATCAAAATCTGTAACCTCTCCTAGAATGAGCATTCCATCTTGAATCATTCTCTATTCTTCTTCATACATTTTTTCAGAAAATGCTCATCAAAATCTGTAACCTCTCCTAGAATGAGCATTCCATCTTGAATCATTCTCTATTCTTCTTCATACATTTTTTCAGAAGTGTTTGAGACACCTAGTGGTCTCCTCCAATCTCCTTTCTATTTCACAGAAGACCAACTACTTTCAAAAGTATCACCTTCATTTGCACTGGCACAATAATTTGATACAAAAGTTCTTTCTTGGACTTCTGAATTATCTTTTGAAGTCTCTTGGTTTCCTTCGTTATCCTTATTTTCTCTCAAGACAATCCTTTGGTCTGCATAATTCTACTATGTATGTAGCATAAATTCATCTTCACAAGATAATCCTATGTCTTTACTTCCAACTTCGTCACTTATAATGATGAAACTAGAATTGTTGGATGTTCTATGTCTGCAACTGTTATGTAGTCTTCTCCTCCTTTGAGCCTTTCTATCCATTCTTCCAAGAACCTTAGTTCTTCCTCATAATCCATCAACATTGTATCTGAATGTTGTTCTTCAACTCCTTAATCTTAAAGGCTGTCTTCATGAGACATCTCTATATTTCTCACTGTCATAACATGTTCTTGTTCCTGCCTCTCAAGCTCTTAATAACTTAAATGAAAATGATCCTAATTCTGATCACCTTCATGAGACAATGTTGTATCTTCCACCTTAAGAAAAAATTCTTGGCTCTACTTACCCACAAACACACACCAATAATTATTTTAAGAATATGAGACACTTGAGTCTCTGCTGATGCTCCTAGCATTATCTTTCTTTTCTCCCATGCACCATCCTTGTACTCCATGAGACACTCATAAGGTCTATCATCTTCCTCATCTTACTCTCCAAGAAATGATCCCTGCTCTGGTTCAAAAAAGTGAACTACTTCTTCTATCATTGACCTCTATCTAAACTCAACTCCTCCAATTTTCTCTTCCTCTACCCAAACACTCAATCTGTGCTTCCTCTTCTTTAGATTTTTCTCCATCCCGATGAAAAAAAAAATCCTGTGCATCGATTTCTTCATAAAAAATTGCACAATAGGCCACTTGACCTTTTTCTTCATATTCCAACCTCATCTATGGTCTTCTCATTCACATTCTTATAACAAATCCATAATTATAATGAGTCTTTCTTTTAACTCAACAAGATCTCTGTCAAACTCTTCTTGACTCATTTTCTTTCTTCCAACTACTATGGAATTATATTCCCTCTTGTTGCGACTTCTCTCTGAACCTCTGACATGACTATCAATAGTAATATTCATCTCCTCCTTTTGTGAGATTTTCCTTTCCCACTGTGAGCTGCATCGAGCCTTTCCTCTGTAGCAAGTCTTCTCACCTTTCCACTCAAAATATCACCAATCCTTCCTCCAAGCTTGATGTTTTGGTATTATAGGTCCTCTACTCTGGAACCTTCTAAGCATCATTTTCTCCTTAGCTTCAAAAGCTATAGGCTTCTGCACTCCACTCACTTCCTCTCGAGAACTGCACTGGTCCTCTTCTCTTCAAGAATTTATCACAACTTCTCCTTGCTATGAGGTTCCTTTTGCCACACGTTTATATTTTTTTGTCATAGATTACCAGCTGTAAGGGCCGTCACCATTCCCTTTATCCTTCTGCTGCTACCTGCAAAAATAAATATGTTTTTACTAGAGTTAATTATAAAACATCAGAACAATACCTACAAGATATTTTTCATGATCTTTTCCTTCAAACATTTCTTCCCAACTCCACTTATTTGGTTGGAATGAAATCAACTTTGCAGTCTCAAAGTTACTCTGTTGAACTTTGTTTATTTTCTCTTTATCTCCAGAAACTGGTTCTCTTTCAGTTTCACAATTCTACTCAACACCCTCTTTGTTGGAACTGTCCTCTATCTACAAATTTCCTATTGCAAAATTTCATTGTTTCCTAGCCTTCCATTACACAAGATCCTCTGCGCTTTGCATCATCTGTTCTATATCTCTCATAGAAATCCAAAGAGAGTTACTGCACTCTAATACCACTTGATTACAACCTCCTAGTATCTAAATCTCTCACAACTACTGTCCACGACCAATGTTGAACATATGGGATCGAAACACTCTTAATCCCGTGTGAATCTTCCACTGTTATGTTGATACTTGAATCCGTCATGACCGAAATGACAACCTCATGAGGATATGAATCCTCCTATGTTTTTAAAGAGGTGGTACTCCTCCTTGGATTATGATTTTCTTCATAATTTCAAATCAAGAACAATATAGGACCATATCACAAAATATAGTCTAATCTTTAATGCTCAAGAAAAATTAAAATGATGAAAAGTAAAAGTATATTTATAAAGGAGAATTCCCGAGAAGTGGACCAGTAATCTCTAACAACACACATTACATAAATTAAAAACATCCTCACATCCACCATAGTAGAAATAAATATTTTGATCACATTCAAAATAAAAGAAGATGGTCCATTCGCATAAGAGAAATTTTATAATACTTATGGATATGAAAATAAGTTTTTGATAGATCAACTTCAAATACTTTATACTAAAAAATCAGAGTTATAAATGAAATCAAAATTAATCCCGAATTAGTTCTATGGGATTTCTAAAAAATAATAGTGTCTATTACAGAGGATGAAATTCAAGCGTTTGTCCAATGGAATGGGATTGGGGCTCCCGTGGACCATAAAGAAAACATGTACAAGAAAGTATGAATTAGAAAGAGGAGCATGGGTGGATCTTGAACAACATAATATAGAAAGCAGACAAAGAGGAAGTTTATTAGGATTTGGTTATACTTTTCTAGTTAAAGAAGAAGAATAATTGGATGAAAAAATGACAAGGGAAGAAATATGTGATCAACATAGACTTACAATGATAGAATATCTCCATTTACTTTCTTGATTTTCACCAGGCCATGGACTTTTCTCTTCATTTTTATTTGAACTAGACACTCCTTGATCGACAATATTCAAACTAGCCTTTGCAGTCTTCCAAGGATAATGTCAGGGTCAACGCCTGTTTCAATCATGATTTCCTCCATCTTCATAGATTTGATCATTGCTTCATCTAAAGTCTCAATTTGAGAAGCTCTAATAGCGAACTTCACATTAGATGACATGGCATTTTTGTAGAAACCAAGTATTACTGGACCATTAGGCCTATTTTCTTCATGGATTTTATTCAGCGTTTTATTGAATCTCAAATTTAAATATCTTATCCTCTCATTTTTGTTTAGCCATATTTGGGTGAAGTTGGTAAGAAGAGTATGGTAAGTGACCAGAGGAGAAACATGTTTAAGACCATCGTTTCAAGATCATCAAATGAGCCGATTTATCTCGTGGGAAATGATGTGTACCATTCATAAGATTCTCCTGACAAAGTTTGGAGAAACAACCTTACCAATATATCATCATGTTCGATAAGATGGAAATCACAAACATCCAAAAACAAATCAACATGTATTTTAGCATAAATTGTTCCATCTCTGGAAAATGTCTTCAAAGTACCTTTAGGAAGAATAGGGACCTCATGTTGTTCTCCTCAAAGGTCAAGGGGAGAGTCACTTACCCTTCTTCTTAGGTTTCTATACCTTTGTTCTTGTTTTTATTCATGTCCCCTTTCCCTCGCCTTTATTCTTGTCTTTCTTCTATTCGGTCTTCTCTATCAGCCATGTCTGAAAGTTTCTCCTTTTATTCAAGAGGATGCTTTTCAATTTCCGAGGCATGTAGCTGCTTGCTCTTGCTTTTGGGGATTGGTCCTCTGTACTCATCCAACTTCAATTCCTATCTTTCTCTTACACTCTTCGAGCTCATATTTCATTTCTATGGTGTTTCCTTTCATCTCTTCTTTGTCTTCAAAGAATTTCTATTTCTTCTTCTTGAACTAGTGTTTCCCAATACCTTTCTAGTTCTTCTCTAGTTCCAGCCATTGTTATTGCAAGGCTGTATAACTAGTGAAAAATACTTCGTTGGTTGTTCAATCCGATTTCTAACTGGGGTTGGTTATCCTGAGGCAAAGTCATATGAGTTTATGGTATAAAACCACTTTTATATCTTCAAATTTGTTCTCCAGTATGGTCGCCAAAAATGTTGACGCTTGAATATGTTAGGAACGAAACGACAACCTCACAAGGATATGAATCCTCCTGCATTTTTAAAGAGGCGGTACTCCTCTTTGTCTTATGATATTCTTCGTAATTTCAAATCAGGAACAATATAGGTCCATATCACATAATAAAGTCCAATATTTAATGCTCAAGAAAAATCAAAATGTTGAAAAGTAAAAGTATATTTATAAAGGAGAATTCCTAAGAAGTGGATCAGGAATCTCAAACATCACACATTATAGAAAATAAGAATATCCTCACATCCATCATTATTAGTAGAAATAAAGATTCTGGTCACATTCAAAATAAAAGAAGACGGTCCATTCACATAAGATAACTTTTAAAGAGTAATACTTATGGATCTCATAAGAAGATTTTGATAGATCAACTTCAAATACTTTATACTCAGAACTCAGAGTTATAAAATATAGTCAAATTGATCTCGAATTATTTGTTTGGGATTTCTAAAAAAATAATAGTGTCTATTACAATGCATGAAATTCAAGTGTTTGTCCAATGGACTGGGATTGGGGCTCCCGCGTACCATAAATAAAACATATACAAGAAAGTATGAAGTAGAAAGAGAAGCATGGGCAAATCTCGAACATCAGGATCTGTAAAGAAGACAAAGAGGAAGTTTGTTAGGATCCGATTATACTTTTCTAGTTAAATAAGAATAATAAATGGATGAAAACCCGATAAAGGAAGAAATATGTGATCAACATAGAATTACTATGATGGAATATCTCCATTTACTTGCTTATTGTTGCGTCTTTGGTATTCTTGTTTGTGGCAGTTAGAGGGCTGGTTGTAACTACTTCTGCTGATATTTAAGAAACCTTGGCAATAGAGATGTTTAACCATTTTTGAATAGATTCCCTTAATGGGGCAATGATCACTTCTTGTTTCACTTTAATATTAAACAACGCATGCTCGACTTCTCTATAATCAATAGACATATGTTGCAAAGTATTTTCAATCTCCTCATTTTTATTGGTATATTTAATAAGCCAACTGTCGATATCATCACGTGTGAACTCAACCATGGTGTCAGACATTTCAGCCGATGCTTTCTTCAGTCCTTCAATTTGTTCCTCAAATTGTTGTCGAGTTATAAGCATTTAATTGGAGATAAATTTTGATTCTGAGACTTCAATGGCGATGCCATAAATATCAAAGCCAATAGTCTTTGAATATTCTTCCATTCTCTTTCATGACACATCATCTAATTGCATTAACAATACCTTTAATACATTGATTCTTTCAATCCAACATGCATTTAATTGTTTGATATGGCTCTAGGAGGGTAGATATTCTTGTTTTTTCATTTGGTCTATCATCTCTAAGACCTTTGTTACAAATATTACACCTCCATCAACATAAAAACCTTCATCATTTTTCAGATATAAACCCAAATATTCCTTAGTTTTCTGAACTCTGATGCCGAGAGAGGCAAATCTTTTTGGCATATCCCATAACTCTAAAATCAATGACATCCTTTTCTTTATATTTACCTCGACAAAGTGTCGAGTGGAAATAATCAAGTTTGAAATTCCTTTAACTCTTGAATTTGATCATGGTATTTCTTGAAAACTCTTATCATGTCGAATCATGGAAACCGGGGTAGCTAGAATGGGTGGAGGCATAGGTTGTAATTCCTTGACTCTTTGTTTTTAGTGGGGAGCATTTTTCTCCTCCATATTAGCAATTGAAAAATCCAATGCATCCCATGTGACCTTGTGAATGGAAGACAAATTTGATGGTAACATGTTCCGAGTATCAATGGTAGACTGCGTTTTCCCCCTCTTAATATTTGAGTTCCTCTCAAAAATCATTTTCTTAGAATCTTTATCAAACAAGGCATTGAACAACAAACATTTTATTCATGGGAAAAAGTATCATCCTTGACAATAAGTGTAGAAATATAGCCAGTGCATTTTCTATAACATGATGATTTTCTTCATCACGGGAAGCCGATATTCTCGATATCAACATCTAAGTCCATGTCATCCAACAACATAGTAGGTTCACGTGCATGGAGATACACTCTGTGGAAGATAGGGACAATGGCAATCCCGAAACTAGTCAATAAACATGTGTTCAGGTAAAACATTCATAACTTATTCATCAGGAATCCAAATGAAATTGGGACAAATTTCATTGGAAATATTAGGAATCTAGTTTTCTTGTATGTGAGTTTGAGTGGATGTTAATTATTGGTGGAGATTCTACCAGGATTCACTCTCCTAAATGGGCCAGGTGAATAAAGTCTACCATTCTTTCTGCATAACCTCTTTTGCAGGAGGGGATTCAAGGAGTGAAAATTGGAGGAGTTTAGGAGAATACATTGAGTAATATTATATAAAGGATTATATTACTCTAATAATTGAAGAATTGAAGAATTGTAAAAGTTGAAGAAGCCTCGAAAGGAGCATTATCGGGTTCTATGTGATGAGTGGTTGATGAGTGATGATTTGGTGTAAAAGTTTTATTATCTCTCATATATTCTTGGGTGGAAGGAAAGGGAAGATGGAGAGTTCAACTCTCTCTTGATATTAGATTTTATCTTCCTCTTGGAGGTTTATTCTCCCTTACATTTGGTAGCTACCTTTGAAAGTCATTACTACTTCCCTTGAACAATAACTATTGATTATTTCTCATATATTATGCATGAAAAGGTGTATTGTGGTGTAGGCAGTTAGTAACTCTTATACTATTATTCATTTCTCATTGGATATAGTTGAATGGTTTGAGTATAAGTTGAAAAAAGGTTTTAGATTTTGCCAATCGCGATTCACCCCTCTTTTAAATTATCAACAAGAGGGAAAGAGAAGGAATGAACCTCAAGAGGGAAGCAAAAAGCCTTTTAATGGAGACAAGGAAAATGAAGTTTGAAGGAAATGTGAAGAAAAATGCTTGATCAAGAGAGGGAAAAACTCTCTTGTAAACATTGTTCAAATGATGGCCATGATGAAGACCATTGTTGGAAACTTAATCTTGAAAAGAGGCCCAAAAAGTTCAACAACAAAAGGAAGCAGAACATTGTTTCAGCTGTACAACAAGATTTAGGATCCGATTCGGAAGATGAAAAAAATATCCACAACCATGGGTTTACAAGGTAAGAATTACATTGCAAGTACTAGTTCTTCAAATTCTTCCATCAATGAAACTCAACATGAAAAGAAAGGATAAATTTTTTCCACATAAGGGTAATTTCAAACATACCAAGATAGATACTCTTTTTGATCCTGGATCTCAAGCAAAACCTTATTTCTGAAGAGATTGTTAAGAAACTAGATTTGGAAACTACTCCTCATCTAAACCATACCCTCTGGGTTGGATATGTGACAATAAATTGCATGTGACAAGAAGGTATAACCTCTAGGTTGGATATGTGACAATACCAAATTGCATGTGACAAGAAGGTGTAAACTCAGATTTTACATCACTGCAAACTATATAGATGAGGTAGATCTTGATGTTATTCCATTGGATATTTGTGGTATTGTGTTTGGAAGCCCATACTTATATAATAGGAGAGCCATTTTCCATTGTCATGAGAACAAGTATCATTTGTTTAAAAATGGTGTTGAATACATTGTTAGAGCGCATAAAAAGAAGATGAATTTGTCACTTACAAATGATTGACAAATGAAAATACTAGTCAATGCTAGTAATAACCTTGTACTTTTAATGACTAAACCCAAAGACAATGACGAAGAACAAGTTCTCAAAGGATGTGATGAAAAGTTACAATCTGATTTGCATGGGGTTGTTAACGAAAATGTTGAGATGTTTCAGGAACCAAGGGGATTTCCTCCTAAAAGGGGTGTCCAACAAGAGATTCTATTGCAACAAGGAGGTCCTCTTCCAAACCTTGACATGTGCAGGATGTCAGTAAGGGAGAATGTTCAAAAAATAAAACAAGCCCAAGAGTTGCTTGAAAAAAGGGTCATCAAACCAAGCACTTCTCCATGCAGGTGACCAATTGGTTTGGTACCAAAGAAAGATTGTATGTGGCATATGTGGGAAGATTTCAAAGCCTTGAACAAGACTACAGAGATGATTCCTGAAGGAGAAACATGGAAGAAAGATTTGAAAGTAAATAAAGCTCCATTGCATGCCTTGACAAGTTATGTTTTCCACTTGGTGATAAGGTATAAGAAATAATTTTATGATAAAGTTGTTGATATGCTTACTAGGCCTATTATTAATGCTTTAGTGATTTACAAGCATAATCTTATCATGCATGAGAGTTGTTTGGAACAATATGCTTCAGATGCTGATGGAAAACATGTTTATGCAACTTTATGTCATGCTAACCAAGTTGAGGGATTGGATTCCTATGTGCATGGTAAAATTTTGTATCTTGGCAAGCTATGCTTTTCACAGGGTGAAATTGTCAACATGATAAGGGAAGTACATTCTTCTCTTGTTGCTGACCATTTTGGTATTGGCAAGATGATGGCTAGATTGCAAAGCAAGCATCCTAAGTTTTTGGATGAGCATCTACATTACTTTCAGCATGATTATAACCAGGCCAAGAAGTTCATTGAACCAGTTCAGTTTGTACAACAAACCGTTCAAGACCAGTTGAGAAAGAGCCAAGCCAAGTACACACCAAGGCATGGCAAGTTTCATATTGGTCTCAAAGGCACCAATACAAGAAATTCTGGATGGATTGAGATTTTAAGGGTGAGGGAACATTACCCTCATCTACAGATTGACTAAAAGTAGTCTTTTGGAGGTCCAAAAGCTTCCCAATGGGGAGGTGTGATCCAGGGGATCAAATTTTGCTCAAAAAATAAAAGTTCTCAGAATTTCTTCAAAATGGATGTGTGCATAGGCCTCGTCCTTAGGAACCCAACACAACTTGAACAAGCTCAAATGTACATTGTATGAGAAATATATTGCGTTCTGTTCATTTTTCCAAACATGCAACAATGTTGCTGACTATATAGTCCGTACAATGATGACGTGGAAGATGACTGTACAGGCCGTAAACTGATGTGGCATACTGATTGGACAAGTGTGGCAGACGTGATCGAATCATAGTTTGACACGTGTTATTTTGTGGGTGATTATAATGGTGCCACGTGGCACCTGTCAATTGGTTGGCAATGGAATTTTTTTTATTGACTCCACAGGAGTCGAACCCGCGATCTTCGGGCATGGGGGAAGAGTCTTGGCAGGACTGGGCTACCCGCCCGCCCACAAGTTTTTCTTACACATATAATAAGTTTAAATATATTTGAATTGTGTTTAAATCTTGGTTCACAGAGTAAAAGGGTGGGGCCTAGCCCCAGCTCCCGATTATGTGACTAGATCATTAACCCTTTGGGTGCACGTGGGTATTGTTTTGGTATAGTCTGTGGTCCACACTACATAGTCATACGACCCATATGATAGACCTTTGGTGTGGAAATTTCATCTCATACCTCCATTTTTGTTTAGCCCGCAGTCTATTCCATATAACTGTTTGATATGACCCTACACTCAACGTTTGGCGCGGATTTGTTAGCTCCAGGTATAGCCGTGGTTCTTGAATCCTTTACACATGAGCATTGGTGAAAAATTGGGGCACGGTTAGCCATGAAGCCCAGATTAGGCACTGGGACGTGGCCACATGCCCCCCATGCGACCAACACCTCCATTCAAGGGGGCGCTAATCTCGGTAATTGTTCAACAATTTGCTCAATTTTGCGGGATGCACATGTGTGCTTGGTTTTAGGCCTAGTAACATTGTGGGAGCTAGGTTATTTATTCACATGTGCGTTTTGGCGAGCAGGTACAACAAGATTGAAGGGGAAAACTTCTAGGAGGTGTAACTTCTTCATTGTTTGGCCAAACCAGGTGCTGAAAAAGCCCAGCTAAGGGTTTTGGACATTCTAAAGCCATTGGAACCATCCATTTTGTATTTTGAGCATTGTAAGAGAAATTTTTAAGCATAATGAAAATGATCCATGGGAAGTTGGACCAGGAGATGTAGCCCAAGAGAGGGGTGAAATCATTTATCATTTTCTGTGTTATGTGTTCATTGTTGATGTTTTTTATTAGTTTGATATGCTCCTCATGTTTAAGTAAAACTCACTAAATTTATGTGTTAGTAACTTGATCCAATTACCCAAACACATGCCATTTTACACTTGCAATTTTTAAGAGATAAGTATTCTTCATTTTTAAGATCTATTGGAAACATATTCATTCCATTTTTAGATCAGAATCCCACTACAGTCGTGTGGTAGGACACTTCGTCGTCGAAAAGACAATGGAAGTGCTGCAAAAACATTTATATTGGCAGAAACTTCGACTGGATGTCAACAAGTATATATGGTCCTACAATGCCTACACCATTGCCAAACCAACCATTAAGAAATAATACATGTAAACCCCTTTGCCTAATCCTTAAATGGTATGGGAATCCATCTCAATGGACTACATGTTGGGCCTGTTGGATCATGTTGTCATTGATGCTAATGGTTTGATTATTTTGATGTCAAAGGATTGATGTCAAGTGATTGATTGATGCCAATGGATTGATTGATTGATAATCATGATTGATTGATGATTGATGACAATGCATATGTACTATCCTTGATGAGAATGATAGATGTCAAGTGGAAACCAATTGATGAAGATGGATCAAGATGCATAGATGAAGATGGATCAATGAGTTGTCATTGATACATGATGAA
>SNQJ01S0167927.1:20845-37377 GCA_010110895.2 Picea sitchensis
TTTTCAATAATTCAAAGGTATTCTTCTCACTATTGGAAAATTTGTGAACAAATAAATTACCCTCTAGCCATTTTAAGCATCTCTCCAAATATTTTACATCTATATATCCTTCAAACATAGGGATATCAAATTTAACTTGTACCTTGAAGGGCGTCATCCCTCTAAAATGATTACTTGTTGACGGTGCATCTCGATCTATTGGGAATCACTACAAGATATGGGAAAAATGATCCATCATATCTTTCCCTTGTCACTTGAGGGCTTGCTAGAGCAACAAATTCATAGGATCCCTTGATCTGCCATGCTTCTTTAGTTCATCTACCATGGGAGACTACTTGGGTCAATGATGAATGTATTAACTAGGCTCGGTTAGATTGAGGCCCAACTAGTTGTAGCATGATCTCATGGGGGACCTACACATAAAAATAATAGAGAGAAGATTTATTTTATATCATTGATCTAGATTGGATTTGAGAACAAAACGAAAGAGCATAAAGTTTTGCAAAGAGAGAACACAAGATACAATATTAAATGTATAGTATTATGCTGAAAACCAAATTATATTAATGAACCAATGGTGAAAACATTGCAATGGACATAACAATACATAATTTTTAGAAGTAGTGGTAGCTTATCTCTAAGAAGAGTTGCAGTGACTATGCTTATTCACAAATATCCCATAATAAGAGGTTGGAACTTAATTTATAATGATGTAAGAACCATAATATGAAATAAATTGATCATAACATGAAGTTAGGGTTGAGCAAGGATGTTGAGCTAGAAAAATATAAGATGTTTGGAAAAAAAAGGAGCTTTGTTGGGATCATATCTTTTCACTTGGTGCTCTATTTTTGGGTCTTCTTTATCTTGTTTCGGAAAGAAAATTAACACACTAACTTAAGTCCTCTATTTGTAAACGTAAAACCTTCGAAAGAGGAATGAGAAGACCCTAAAAAATGCTCTAGAAATTAATGACTTAAAAACTTTCGATATGAAAACAATTTTTAAGATAACTCTAAATGAACACAAACAACATTGTGCATTTAAAGTTTTTCGCAAATTTTGATTTGATGTAGATTACTTTGTAAATTTACCTTTTTTAATTTATAATTTCAATTTTTTAGATTAAATATTTCATTTCTTGGGCTTTAGGTACTCATATTTGATCCTTTAGTACTTTTGGTTGGGCATTTCCTAAACATTCTACCTTTTGGGTTTTTTGGCCGGAATCCGGTGAAGTAAATTTGGATAAAATCACTATTTTATGTTGTTTAAATTGCATTTTTGAATTCATAAATGGATTCAGCGTGCTGAAAAACCCTTGGGACACTCAAATTATACAAACTTAGCCACTCATATATGCATATCCAGCCATTCATCACCGGATTTCGGGCAAAATCAATCGGAAAAAGTTACCAGAAAACATCCAAAAGGTAGAACGTTTAGACTACTGCTTTTTGGTTGTACATAAAATAGCTTTATTTACAAACACTTTTGGTTATCGCTTTAGGTTATCACATGTTTCTACAAATAGATGCTCAATAGATTTGATAGAGAATCTCTTTTCATCCATGAACTATCAAAATGTTTTTTTCCTAAAGTGTTAAGAAATTAGGTTGTTAATAATCTAGATTTTATATAATTAATATAGTTAACTACCATGCTAAACTATGTAACCAATAAATCTAGATATATTTTATGTAACACATATTTTTGATTGTAGTATGAATCTAAATCTACAAACCCACAAACCATTGTTAATGAGAAATATACACCTTATACAATCCAAACCTAGGCATGCATTGTGGGAAGCAAAACAAACATGATTATCCATTTTATAATAATGTTCAAAATGTAATGACAATGTCAAACTAAATAAAATAGAATATAATGCGCTATTATATCAACTTAGAAAATGTGGAATCTCTTAATTATAGGGAAAATGATTGGAAGGATTTTGTAACTTTTTAAAAATTAAATAATTCAAGAGTAGTTTTACTAATTTTTATTTAAACAAATTTTTCTAGATAATTAATAAATAGGAATACTGTTAATATGATTGTTTCGAAAGATTTTAGATTTATAATGTTTTTTTTAAACTAAAAATAGAACCATTGTATTACTATATATAGATAGTAAAAGTACAATCCAGACGAAGAGGGCCTGCCAAAATGGAAACCAAGATGCTCTCCTCAACCCAACAATTTGATCAACATTAACAATTCAGAAATTTCATAGAGCTCCAAAAAGATTGTTCATTATCATAACCAGGCTTAGACCTCGAAGATTAATGACTAGAGAAAAAATTGACTATACTAGCCAAAACACATAGACCCCGAGGCACATATAGTCGAACTTTTTCATAAGGACCAGAGCCTGAGTAAGCTGTAACACCCTACTCTATAATACTTAAACAAAAAGAATAAAATCCAACATAGATTAGGTCAAACCAAGCCATTTCTAGAGGAATCCCAACCATGCTATATCTTCCCATCTCCACAACTTCCTCCTCGTAGCCAATATGAATGTGACAATCACGGAAACCCAAGGTGATTTGATCTCTGTTTCATCTTCCATATTTTTGCTGCAGCAAATCCTCATTCCTCACTTTGAAATTTATCTCAAATTGGGATTTACAGAATAAATCGAACTTTCCTTCCATGATCTTAATCGCCTAGGTGGTAGATTCATTTCCTTTCTAACCTTCACTATGCCTTGAGAAACCAACACCTTGACCACTCAATACATTTCTACCAGCTTAAAATACTTCATATCCCTGGTGCGAGTAAACTTTGGGTCCTAGACCCAATCCTTAACCTCCTTAACAATATCTTCATCCAAGGTTCTCTTACGTTGACGCCTAACCTCATCCTCAACTTTCTTTGCCAATTGATTTTATTTCTTCGAGGAAAAATACTTGAAGCGGGTCCCTGCCATCCAGGGAACCTTAGCGACTCTAGTTCAATTGGCCAGTTACCGCGAGGAGGAAGCCTCTGGATGCTTCCCCTTTTTATTCTTACCATGAGTGCCAATTCTATGTATTCTAAATCGATGCACAAACTTCAACGAAGTTCTGTTGTCGACTAATCTACCTCTTCTTATCGACCACCTGAACCTGCTCCTCTAGGGATAAGGAGCCTGCTTGGAATGGCAAACAATAGACCTGCCACTGAGCCTCATGGGGGAACTTTCCTTGACACTAACGACGGAAACAAGCTTAGGAAATTTATGCCAGGATCCCGCTCTCATCTTTTAACTCTCATATTCTGAACTTCTCCCTCAAATTTCCACCTGAGGCGATCCACTTCACTCAGGAAATCTAGAGACAACCCTATAAAACCCTTGCTTACCTCAATGTTCTTGAACATTTCCCCTCACACCTCCTAAGTTATCTTACATGGCACGATCAGGGAAATTGTACTGAGATCAGTTTCCTTCGTAGTAATTTTAGGATTAATGTGATAAATACTCTTACCATCGTTCTCCATATTCCAATTTTGGCATCGTACCAACCACCTTTTCCCATTAACACCACCTTCGAAGTGATTCATGCCACCAAGTACCTTGACATCGAAGGAACCCACCTATCCCGACATATTCCAATTGGATTGAGGAAATTATTAATTCTCGATAATTCCGCCTCTAAAGTCTCATTCAACGATCCTTTCATCATTACTCTGTCCCATCATCGAGTGACTAGGATCCCAAATTTTCCCTCCATCTTTGTCTTCCAACTGACCAATTGTCATAGGTTTCTTGTCGGGCCTTTAGGTGGAGCACCTACCCCCAAAAATTGGAACCCCATTTGGGGTGCTGATGTCCCTCAAGATTATCTTAGTGGCCTCTTTCCATATGGGAGTATTTATGGAGTCTCCAACCATCCATGTGGTAATATAGCTATTCCGATGGGCTCCAACCTTGGCAAACTAGTCTTCCATCGTATTAACGCTCCTCCTTACCTGCGTTGGGATAATCACTAGGAAGTTCAATATTACCTCTGCAATAAGAGCCCATCCGATTTTTTCCAGATTTGTTCCATCGACCATATGTTTGAGGGAAGAAATTATCAGGAGGGAGTCCCCTTCCATGACCAAAGTCCTAATTCCCTACAATCTATCCATCCAGAGCCCTTGGAGCAGACCCTCCAGTTCCAATCCATTGTTGGTATTGTGACCCAAGTTACTCGTGAAAATGGCTATGATCCCCCCCTATGAGTTTATCAGAGCCCCATCCAACCCCTGAACTTCTTGGGTTATCTTTCGATGCCCCGTCAAAATTTAGCTTCATTGTTCTGGGTTATGGAGGCATCCAAGATTGATGCTTATTTCTCCTCTTATGCTTCTAAACTTTGTTTGCATGGAGGTAAGATTTCTCTAGTTTCCAATTGTTGAAGATGTTTTTCTTAGCTACATTAAGTTCTCTATCATCTATTGACTAGGTACTTGCCACAATTGTCTCCCAAAGTTGATGAGTAGGATAGTGAGTTTGTCTAAAAATTCTTCTATTTCGTTCTTTCCATATTTTTTGCATGATGATTCTTAGAAAAATCTCCCATGTTTTGTTTAGGATTGAGTTGTGGAAAGGATCCTTGTCCCAGTTTGTAATGGTATTGGATGTGTTGTTATTAACTCGACTCAAGCGCTAGAAAAACTCTTCTCCATTGTCCCATATGATACCATCTACTTGACAATTACATAGGAGGTGTTTTACAGATTCTTCCCCTTTTCTGCATAGCATACAGAGGGATGGACCTTTGTAACCTCATTTGCGCAACTTGTCCCAGGTCAATAATTTTTTTCTTTAAAACCAACCAAAGAAAGTTTCTTACTTTTGGCCATATCCCTAGTTTCCAGATGCGTTTCCACTCTCTTTTCTTGTCCGTTTCTTACAATCCTACTTCTAGCTGGTACACATCCTTGAGTGTAAAGGTTCCTCCCCCTTTACTCCCCCACCATAGGATATCTGGTCCTTCTCTAACTCTAATTTTCCCGTGAATTAACTCATGTTCCAGAGATTTCTTATCTGTCTGATTTAAATATATCGGCCAATTTGATAAGCTTCACCAACTCGACCTGTTTCCCCCCATGTTTCATCTCTCTCTTTCCAATACTAATGAATATATATCATATTGTGTTTCCCATTGTTGTTCCTATTCGATCCAGGCCCGCTGTTTCAGATATGGGTGGGAGTTGTTACCAAGCATCCTCCCAAAAGAGAGTTGATCTACCATAAAACACCTCCCATAAAATGTCTCTTTGCACCAATCCTTTGTTTAGCCAATCATTATTCCAGATTAGTGAGCCTGTTCTGGATCCATCCATCCTCATCGGATCTTGCATTTCTATTTCTGGAGTGTACTTTTCCTTCCATATTTTTTTCCCAAAAGTTGTTTGGATGTTTGATCCACCGCCACCAAAGTTTCAATGCTAAGTATTTCCTTGATTTCCTAGGGTCTCTAACGCCTAGGCCTCCACGAGATTTTGGACAACAAAGCTTATCCCAAGCTACCAGGGCCCACTTTTTTTCTTTCATGCCCCCCCTAGAGGAATGTTCTTTGCAAGTTTTTGATTTCTTTAGCACTCCTTTAGGATTTCCCATGATTGAGAAAAGATAGAGGGGAATAGAGATTAGCATGGATTTTATGAGCATGATTCTTCCCAAGAGAGTGATAAAAAGGTGGGTCAAGTTTGCGAGTTTAGCTTCCAAATTCTCTAAAATATCCTGCTAGGAAATATTTCGAATGGATTTTTCCACCAACAGGGATCCAACTTATTTGGGGGGGATGGTGGCTCTTTGAAAACCCATAATCAAAGCTATATTTCTCTAAACAACCATAGGTTTATTAAAGATTTTTTTTTTTGACTTGGAAAAATTATAATCGTACCTGAGGCTTCCATGAATGTGTCAAGGAGGGTCTTGATATTTTTATATTATTTTATAGTTGGAGCTCCCATTGGTAGTTTGTTGTCAACAAATTGGAGGTGGGAGACTAGGTGCATACCTACTTGGATCTTTATTCCTTGTATTGTATGGTTGGCCAATGCCTTGTGGATTATTCTTCCCAAGCCTTCCGCTAGGATAATATAAAGATAAGGAGACAAAAGATCTCCTTGTCTCAGCCTTCTTGATAGATTTAACATTTTAGAGGGGGATCCATTCACAATAATTGAGAAGAAGGTTGAAGAAATAAGGCTTATAATCCATTGGATCCAATCTTTAGCAAAGCCAAATGCCTCCATCATTTGTTGAAGGAACCTCCAACTGATGCGATTGTAGACCTTATACATATCAAGTTTTATTAACATACCTACCTACTTAGAATTCTGCATTCAGTGCACCATTTCATGGGCGACAATAATTCCATCAAGAATTTGATTCCCTTCAATGAACCCTCCTTGTTCCAGAGATATTATTTGATTAAGAAGCGATTTGAATGTATTGACTATAAGTTTTGAGACAGTCTTGTAGATTACATTACACAAGGAAATAGGTCTAAATTTTTCCGCTGTGTTGGCATCCTTTTATTTTGGGATTAAAGTGATATGGGTGGCATTCAAGGCTTTGAGCATGGATTTAGAGGCCCTGGATTCTTCCACCGATTCCCAAATATATTTTCCTAAAATCTTCCAACATTTGTGGAAGAAATCAATTGTGAACCCATCAGGTCTGAGAGATTTTCCAAAGGTCATTTCTTTACTGCCTATTCTACTTCCTTGATGGAAGCAGGTCTCATTAGGAAGCAGTTCCGTTCAAGAGTTATTATCTTCAAGATACTTCTTGTTACCTTTTGAATCACTGCTTCTCTGTCTCTCTCTGGTTCTTTTAGAAGATGATGAAAATGAATGACCAATTCATTTTCAATGTCTTCAAAGGTATCCACGTGCTCTCTAGAAGATCTAACCAAGGAAGTTATCCTGTTTTGGCTATAGTGTTGCGACAAAGAATTATGGATTTTTTTTTAGTTTTTGTCTCCTTCTTTTATCCACCGAACTGCCAATTTTTGCTGCCATAGTACTTCCTCTTGTTTATCCCTTTTGTCCATATCCAAGAGTGTTTTTTCTTCTCTGTTTCTAGTATCTTAGTTTGGTCCTCCCTCAGTCGCTTCCAATTGGATTTCTGCCATCTCTATTTCCAGGAGCCTTTTCCCCTCGAAGATGTTACCAAAAACCTCCCTATTCCATTTCTTTATTCTAAATTTAATGTATTTAAGACTCTATTGAGAATGAAACATCTCGATGCCATAAATATTTGAGAGTTCCAACCACCAGGATTCAATTTTTTGCATGAAATCGATGTGGTTCATCCATAACTTCTCAAATATGAATGGTTTTGGTTTGGAAGTCACCTTTTCTTCCAAAGATATGTTGATTGGCCAATGATCTGATCAATAAAAGGGAAGGACCTCCGTTGAGATAACCCGCTGATTTTGGAACATACTTTATGACGTAAGAAATATGTCAAGCCTTACCAAAATTCTATGTTACACTCTCCTTTTATTACTCCAAGTGAATGGAACATTACTTTTTTGTATGTCAATCAGTCAAAATTTCTCAATTCAGTCTTGGAAAGATTCACGTTCCCCATCCAATATTCTAATCCCTCCTTTTTTTTTCCTAGAGGGAGGTTATCATATTAAATTCACCCCCAATAACCCAATGCATGCCATGTAGAATGACTCCAAGATGGTTCAGGGACACAAGGAAATCTCATTTAAGCTGGGGTGATAATGGTCCATAGGCACTAGAGATGAAACCTTGAACCTGAGATCCAACTTCAACAAACATCATTGTTAAAATTATCAGAAGAGTGGAGAATGAATCCAAACAATATTTCTTTGGATCCCATAAAATAACAAGACCTCCCGAGGCTCCTTCCAAATCTACCACTTCTACTTCACAATTTTTCTATATTTTCTTATCAATTCTAATCATTGTCACTTTATCACACTTTGTTTCTTGGATGAGGACCACCTGTGCTTTTTCCTGGTTAAATATTTTTTTCAACATTCTATGTTTTTATGGGGCATTCAAACTCCTCACATTCCATGATATAAGATTCATTAAAGTACTTTGTTTGGGAGTGGAAATATCTTTCCGGTAGGCCAATTACTTGTCCCGAGACCACTAAATGGGCCCCTTGTTTCTTCTATGACTTGTCTACATGGTTTTTTCCATATCTTCTTTTCCTCACTGGGGGTCTTCTTCAGGATATCTAGGGGATTAGTCCTTATCCCCATACTTCCCGAGGATCCTGAGAGAATACATAATCCGACTTCTTTACTTTTACTTTTTGGTGTTTCTTGATGAAGTTGTTCAATTTGGACGATAGTCATTTCATCATTTTCCTGCTAACCTTGATATTTTCGTAAGGCTTCGAAATTTATTTCCACTTTTTCTAAGTCCATTTGTTTGGTTCCTTCTTCTTGGATTTCCTCTCCTAGATCTAAATCTTGATTTTCATAGTCTGGCATCTCTAGTTCTGTTTCTTTCTATTTTCCTGAATTTTCCTCTAGATCTGGTCTACTGTTCTTGTCCAATGATTTTTCTGATTGTGTTTCTTGTTTATTTTGATATTTTGGGGGTTTGGAATCCCTCTTCCTTGGAGGTTTCCTCCAAATATTTGAATGTATTTTTTTATTCTCCTCTTCCTTAGCTACATCTTTTCCTAGTTGGCGTTCCACATTTTGTTTTCCCTGGATCATAGTAAATCCTTTTGTTATATTTTTAGTGAGCTATGTCTCATGTATTCCTTTTAAAATTTTCTGTCAACAATTACTTGAACCATAACTACTGCAGCAAACCTGTTCAACAACACAAGTATTCCAATAGAGGACGAACACCTTCAGTAACTTCTCACATAACTAGATCAAAGATCAACACACTGATGTTTTCACGTGGTAAGACCCCTATGGGGAAACATCCACGACCCCAGCCAACACAACCACTTGGAGCAATTTATTAATGAAAAAGAAAAAGATTACAAAGAGATTTTACAAGAGAGTTTCTCACAATCGATCATCAACAAATGACCCTCTATGCTATTTAAATAGAGATCATGGACTAATTGGGTGTTAAGCCACATATCAATGGCCGTTAATATCGAGGAGAGTATGAACCTTCAGATCACTCTATGTCAGGAACCAGAAGAAGTGGAAGTTGAGTTGAAGGAGAAAACATAAGCGGGAAGTGGAAGTTGTGTTGAAGGAGAAACCATAAGCGGAAAGTGCATGCCCATGAGAAGAAGAAGAAGAAGAAGGAGAATCAATACTAATGTTGTTCTTCTCATCGCTGCTTCTAAAGCTTCCATCTTCTTGAAACATTTAGACTAATCATGATGATATTTATCACAAAATTTGCAATGTGTGTCAGTCTTCTTATTTTTATATTTTGCTCCTTTGTCACCATTAGGAGTTGAAGCTGTCTGAGAGGGTTTGGGACCCTTATGTTGCTTGTTGTTGTAGCGAACATGTTTCTTCTTGCGATACTTGGGTTTATATTTATGCTAGGAAACTAAGGATTTGTTGGAGGTACCTGCAGTGTTGATCACTCCAAGTTGTACAAGCTTATCTTCCTCTCTAATTGATCTAGAATTGGATCCAGGAGCCTGACAGGGCTAAAAAAGGCTCAAAAATGAAAGTTATTAGAATCGGCCAAAACCAATTCCATTGCGACCAACTCGTTGCACTGATTTCAGTAGTATATTTACTTTCTCAAACATGATCCGTATGAGAGAGTTATCGTACTCTGACCGTTTTCTCAAACATGCAAAAAGTCAACATGTCTAGTCAAATGATGACATCAGCATGACATCAACAGTGTTGACATGGAAGAGGTAGTTGTAGACAGGTGGCAGCCTGACAGAAGGTGAATGGTCAGTGACAAGGATCCACCCAACAATGGACAAGTGGTATTTGTTTGGTAAATTGTTGGGTGCCACGTGGTCCAGTCACGGGATGCCACATGGCACCATGATATTGGTTAATGGTTGGTGGTAAAAGTTTATTTGGAGTCCATGGGGGTTGATCCCATGACCTCTTGGACCAGCCCAAATCTTGGCAAAGTCTCTATTTACAATGCGCCCTTGTGATTCTTGTAATACCCAGCTCACTTTATTGTAAATAAAGTGAAATAAAGTTACAATGAGGCAAAAGGGGGCTGGGGATAAGCCCCAACCCATGGTCTAAACATTGCATATGACCTCAAAAAAACAAAGGGGAGGCTCCACCTCATGCACATGCTCAAATGGATAAGCACCAGCCCAAGGATCAGGGGATATCCCATAAGACCAGGGGGGCGTGCTCCAAAAGGGGCTTAGGCCAACTAAGGCCCCCTTCTTTTAGCCTTTGATCCTATGCATGCACATAAAGACTAGGAGTCAAGGTGCGCACCCAGACTTAGGGGATACTCTGTGTATTTTTGAATTTTTGGTTATAGAGTGGGTTTTTACCTATGTTTAGTAGATTTTTATGATTTTTAAGCCTGTTAATGGAGGATTTGGCCCATTTTTGGGAGATATTGGGCATTTTTGGAGGCCAGATTTTGGGAGGAAGTTGGGGAATGATAACCAAATTCATATATATAAAAACCAGGCCTATTTGAGGCCATGGAGGACAGTAATATCAGAGTTATGCTGAAGGTAATCCAAGCCAAAGCCATTTTTATGCAGGGAAGCTGTTGAGGAGCAGACGCTTGCGAGCCATTTCTGGGAGCTCCGGTCATCTGTTTTGCGTGCCATTTCTTCTATTGGGTTCTAGAGATCTGGAAGAACATGACCATATTAGTATTGTAGCCCAATGGTACTTCTCTGATTTACTTTTTGCACTTTGAACATAAATAAAGAAGCCTCCCACACTGAGACAAAGGCCCGGAGACGTAGGCAATTTTGTGCCGAAATCCATTATCACTTTCTTGTTATGGTTTGATGTTCTTATTACTTCTGTTTAGATCTGTATATTTTCTTTTGGCTGCTATGCTTATTCATTAAATCCTTCCTCTTTCATTCATCTTCATAAATGGTTAATTAACACATGCAATTAAAAACTCAACCACAATCATTAAAAGATCTTTTCGAATCAAGTGGTATCAGAGCTAGTTGACATTTGGATTTGAGTTTTGCATGTTAACCAGGGAAAATATATAGCGTGGTGAAGGTGATCTTGTTGCAGAGAATCCATTAATTGGATTGAGAAAGAGAAGTTCTCATAGTGAGAAGATCGCATCGGAAGAGGGGCTTTCTCAGGATGAGAAAGAGTTCTAGAAAACTTTCCTTGCTATGTTGGACATGGTGAAAGTTTTGTATGAGGATTACTTGGAACGAAAGAGACCAGTTTTGGGTGAATCTTCAAAGGGAAAAAGTGAAGAGGAAGAGGTTCATCCTCAGATTCCTCCTTCACTTCCATCATCACCTCCTTCTTCTCCTTCTTCTTCAAGTTCAAGTTCTAAATCTAATGCAAAGAAACATGTTCATAAACATAAGATTGAAATGCCATTGTTAAAACTTGATGTTAAATTTGAGTTACCCATATATGATGGTGAAGTAAATGCAGAGAAACTTGACAATTGGATCAGGTAGATGGAAKTTTACTGCAGTGTGCAACAGATCAAGGATGAGGCCACACAAATCAAGTTGGCATCTTTGAGACTTACAGGCACGACTCTCATTTAGTGGCAAAACAAGTTGCAAAATGGAACACAACAAGTGGGTAATGTATTTCCATCATGGCAAAGCTTCATTTCTGCACTTAGGAAACAATTATATAGTTTGGGTTATAAACAAAAAGCATTAATTGAATGACAATCTTTAAAACTAAGAAAAGGACAAACAATGCAGGAGTATACAGATAGCTTTTGTAAAATGGCATTGATGTTAGATATCCATTTACATACATAGGAAACCCTTATGAAGTATATAGGAGGTTTACCTGCACATATTAGAAACACTGTATTCATGTTTGGACCCACTAACCTTGATGAGGTTTCTGTTCAAGCGACATACATTGAAGCAGGGAAAGCAGGTGTTTCTGGGGAATCGTATTCAATGAAAGAGGATACGAGGAAATGGCATGGAAAGAATTCAAATGCAGCGATGAGGAAGGAAGGGAAGCCCTCTTGCAAGCATTGCAAGAAAGAGGGACATGATGAGGGCAGATGTTGGAAATTTCATCCCGAGAAGAGGCCAAAGTGGTTCAAGGAAAATAAGGGAATGCAAATAGTGGCAGTGACAACAAGACCCACAGACTTGGGATCAGATTCAGGTGATGAATCAAATATCTCATTGGTTGGTATGACAAGTAAAATTGGTGAAGGCATTGATTGTAGAAGTAACTTGTTTCATATAAGGACCATCATGCGACACACTAAGATAGACACATTAATCGACAGTGGATCTCAAGATAATCTAATCTCAGAAGAATTGGTTAAGAAATTGGGGTTAAAAACACAAACTCATCATAATCCTTACACACTTAAATGGATAAGCAATCATCATAAAATGCACATAACAAAGCAGTGCACAATCAAATTTGCAATTTCATCTAAGTATGTGGATGAGGTAACATGTGATGTAGTGCCGTTAAGTGAATGTGGAATGGTATTAGGTAGTCCATACTTATATGATCGTCAAGAAATCTTCTACAGGACAGAATCAATATCAATTAACCAAAACAGGTCAAGATTATGTGGTTCATGTTCATCATGTTAAGGAAAATAAAACACTTCAAAAAATGGAACAATTAAAGAAGGCAGTGCAAGCAAGCAACAACCCAATAATTGTTTCAAATGAAGTAATTGATCTTAAGCAAGAACAAGAAATGATTGTTGAATGGAAAAGCAATCATAAGTTGCTTCAAGATAAGCTCATGTCATGCAAATATTACAAGTATATCAACTCATTTGCAGTCATCTTTTTGATGCTATCATTAGTAATGTTGTCTACATGGATGATAGTGGCTTCAGTAAAATGTAACAGGGTTCAAATGGCTAACAATATGCTGTCAGTTGTCATGATTGTGTTACAGTTGATCTTGATGAGACAGGTGCACAGGACAGAGTTCAGAGACGGAGGAAAATCCAGGTGGCCTATCCCGAGATTTTTGATTGGTTAGTAACCTTTTTGGGACCAGAAGGTCCTTTAGTGGGGAGGTGTGATCCATAATCAGATCTAGGAGCTTGACAGGGCTAAAAAAGGCTCAAAAATGAAAGTTCTCAGAATCAGCTGAAACTAATTCCATTGCAACCGGCTCGTCGCGCTGATTCTGGTAGTATATTTACTTTCTCAAACGGGCTCCGTATGCGAGAGTTATCGTACTCTGACCATTTTCTCATACAACCAAAAAGTCAATTGGTCCAGTCAAATGTTGACATTAGCATGACATCAACAATGTTGACATGGTAGAGGTAGTTGGCCACAAGTGGCATCCTAGAAGAAGCTTACTGGTCAGTGACAAGGATCCACCCAACAGTGGACAAGTGGTATTTGTTTGCCAATTGTTGGGTGCCATGTGGCCCAGTCATGGGATGCCACATGGCACCATGATATTGGTTAATGGTTTGTGGAAAAAGTTTATTTGGAGTCCATGGGGGTCGATCCCATGACCTCTTGGACCAACCCAAATCTTGGCAAAGTCCCTATTACCAATGTTCCCTTGCGATTCTTGTAATACCCAGCTCACTTTATTGTAAATAAAGTGAAATAAAGTTACAATGAGGCAAAAGGGGGTTGGGGCTAAGCCCCAACCCATGGTATAAACATTTCATACGACCTCAAACCAGAAAAGGGGAGGCTCCTCCTCATGCATGCGCTCAAATGGATAAGTACCAACCCAAGGATCAGGGGATATCCCATAAGACTAGGGGGGCGTGCTCCAAAAGGGGCTTAGCCCAGCTAAGGCACCCTTATTTTAGCCTTTGATCCTATGCATGCGCATAAAGACCAGGAGCCAAGGCATGCACCCAACCTTAGGGGACACTTTGTGTATTTTTGAATTTTTGGTTACAGAGTGTGTTTTTACCTATGTTTAGTAGATTTTTATGATTTTTAAGCCTGTTAATGGAGGATTTGGCCCATTTTTGGGAGATATTGGGCATTTTTGGAGGCCAGATTTTGGGAGGAAGTTGGGGAATGATAACCAATTTCAGATCTATAAAAACCAGGTCTATTTGAGGCCATGGAGGACAATCAGAGCCAAGCCAAAGCTATTTTTATGCAGGGAAGCTGTTGAGGAGCAGATGCTTGCGGGCCATTTTTGGGAGCTCCGGTCATCCATTTTGCGTTTCGTTTCTTCTGCTGGGTTATAGATATCTGGAAGAACATGAAAAAATCAGTATTGTAGCCTAATGGCACTACTGTGATGTACATTTTGAGCTTTGAATAGAAATAAACAAGCCTCCCCCACTGAGACAAAGGCCCAGAGACGTAGGCAATTTTGTGCCGAACTCCGTTATCACTTCTCTTATTATGGTTTGATGTTATTATTGCTTCAGTTTAGATCTGTATATTGTCTTATGGCTTCTATGATTCTTCATTAAATCCTTCCTCTTTCATTCAGCTTCATAAATGGTTAATTAACACATGCAATTAAAAACTCAACCACAGTCATTAAAAGATATTTTCAGATCACTAATCAAAGAAACACAAAAGGAATCAAGAGTGGGTTTTTGATAAGATTTACCTAGAGCCTATGTCATGGTATAAAAGGTAGATAAAAACACATAATATGAAGTACCTAGCTTAGAAAGAATAAGATAGATGCAACGCTCTTTGTCCATTTTTATCTTGCATTCTTCACGTAAAGTTATGAGTGTTTTAAACTTAGATAGATAGTCTCCAAGGCAAGAAAAATCACTTGGACTCAAGGTCAATACTTGATTTTCTAACTGTTTTTCTCAGATAATATTGAGTTTACCAAACACAGATTCAATCTTTTCCCAAGCTTCTTTGGGGTCATCAATTTCTTGAAGGTGGAACCTTAAATCAGGAGAGATGGATGTTCCAATTAGTCCACGTGCTTCGTCACTCCTATTAGCCCATTTGGCTTTCTTATCATCATCAATGGGTTCTTTTCCTCTCCCAAGGTAATTTGGTACAAGCGTTTACTTCTTAATAAATCTTCCATATGAGATTTCCATTGGAAGTAGTTGGTGCTGGTAAGCAAACCATTACTTGTAGAAGCCATATTAAATATGCGGATAATATGGATTTCAAAACTGAAACTGATGATCTGGATGGAAAGAGCTTGAAAAGTTATGTGGCTTTTAAAAAAATGGCACTGAAAACAGACTTTGGATGTGAGAGTTATGCCCTTTTAAAAAAAGGCATAAATGATAATGAAATGACCACGTGATAGTGTAAGTTGCTTTATGAAGTGACCCACTTTTATAAAGAGAAGCGGGGATCACTTTTACAGTGAAGTTACTTTATAACAAAAAAACTTCATGCGAAGTAGATAACTCTAAAATAAAATATTAAAGCTAGTTATAGTGATTGACTTTTATACTTGAAGTGAAATACACTTTACAATTTTAGCATGAACTTTTTCAAAAAAGGTAACAAAAGAGAGACTTGAACTCAAGACCTATTACTTAATAAGGCAACTTTTAACCAAATGGTCTAGCAAAAAATATTGTAATGTTCAGAAGGAGGATTGGGGGTGTTGGTGTTGTTGTTGTTATTGAAGACGACCTTGAAGAGCGTGCTAAAAAAAAACTGTTTTCACCCAAGAAAACAAATTTCGCTTCTCGATGACAACAAGGGTTAGATCTCGATTAGCTTACCCAGAAGATGCACCTTTTCCTATATGTTTCTAATTTTTTGAGATCACACAGGGCGCGGGGCAAAGAGCATACACAGATCTAAAAAAGTAGCGACCCAGAAATAAATAATACAAAACCAAAATAAAACCAAAATACTACTCTGCAAAAATTAAAAAAATGCGTATTCAAGCTTTATACCTCCGGATTTGACTATAATGGCCATATCTTGGACAAACATAAACCTTTTCAAGTGAAATGAAAAGTGTTCCTAAATGAAATGAGTGCTCCATACGCAATGGAATAGTCCTCTCATCCTAGAAATGTATGGAAATGACAGAAAATGAAGATGATACAAATCGGCTTCACGATCTCAAGCTACAATAGGAGCGGGTATTCAAACAAGCTCTGATACGATGTTGGTCAACACAGGTATTCCAATAGAGGATGAACACCTTTAGTAACCACTCACATAACCAGATCAAAGATCAACACAACAATGTTTTCACGTGGTAAAACCCCTACGGGGAAACATCCATTGCCCCAACCAACATGACCACTTGGAGCAGTTTATTAATGAAAAAGAAAAAGATTAGAGAGAGATTTTACAAGAGATTTTCTCACAATCGATCATCGGAAAATGAACCTCCATGCTATTTAAATATATATCATGGACCAATCGGGTGCTAAGCCACAAATCAATGGCCGTTAATATCGAGGAGAGTATGAACCGTCAGATCACTCTATGTCGGGAACATATCGTGACCGTCAGATTTCCTAACTACA
>SNQJ01S0167928.1:11700-25852 GCA_010110895.2 Picea sitchensis
TTCACCAAGAATGGCTACAAGATCCCAAAATTTCGCAGTTGATCCACCAATTGTAGTCCAAGGCTCCAGCTTCCCCAGGGTACTCTTGGCTCCATGAGGAACTTCGATACAAAGGTCGTTTTTATTTAAGTAAACAATCAAAGCTTAAATCCACGGTACTTTCTGAGCTTCATGCTACACCCACAGCAGGGCACTCCGGGTTCACCAAAACCTATGACAGGGTCAAACGTTCATTTTTCTGGGATGGTATGAAATAGGACATTTGTAATTTTGTAGCTAAATGTGACGTGTGTCAACGCAACAAGGGAGAAATAGTCAAATCGTCAGGCACACTACAACCTCTCCCAGTTCCACCTTCTATTTGGAAGGATATCTCTATGGATTTTATTACTGGCTTACCCAAATCAAGAAATAAATCCGTCATCATGGTGGTTGTTGATCGCCTTTCCAAGTATGCTCATTTCTGTGCCCTTCAACACTCGTTTACAACATCCACGGTGGCTCAAATCTTCATGGATCAGGTCTTCAAGCTTCATCGCATGCCGCACTCTATTTTTTCTTATTGTGACCCAACTTTCACAAGCAATTTTTGGCAAGAACTGTTCAAGATAGAAGGCACCGAATTGCATCTCATCACAGCTTATCATCCCTAGAATGATGGCCAAATGGAAGTTGTCAACAAGTGTTTGGAAACATATTTGAGATGTTTTGCCTCAAAAAAGAAAAATCAGTGGGCTCAATGGTTACCCCTAGCTGAATGGTGGTACAACACTTCATACCATACAACTACACTCATGACTCCTTTTGAAGCGATATATGGACAGAAGCCAGCTTCAGTTCTCTCATACTTACTAGGTACTTTGAAGGTCCAGGCAGTTGACCTAACACTTACAACTCGAGAGGCTATTCTTTGTACCCTCAAAGAGAATTTGGTCATGGCACGGAATCACATGAAGTAACAAGTAGATCAAGGTTTCTCTGAATGTCAATTTGCAGAAGGGGATCAGGTGTTTCTTCGACTGCAACCTTACAAGCAAATTTCCCTCAAGGTCGATCATTGTCAGAAGCTAGTGCCCAAATTTTATGGTCCTTATATCGTGCTCAAGCATGTGGGACAAGTCACCTATCAGTTAGATTTTCCCATCCATTCAAAGCTACATCCTATTTTTCATGTTTCATGCTTAAAGAAGGTGATTGGAGCTATGTGCCAAATTCAAACAAACCTTCTAGAGTTAGCTGAAGAAGGATCCATTTGGCTACAGCCAAAAGTAGTTTTGGACCAACATGAGTGTCACCTACATCAAAGAACCATCAAGGAAGTGACAGTCTAGTGGAAAGATACATCTCCAACAGACGCCACTTGGGAACCAACTACCATTCTGCAGCAATTTCCTCATCTCAAGCCTTGAGGACAAGGTTGTTTTTAAGGGGGCGGACATGTTAGGGTCCTAACCCGCACATAGGTAGAAAAATATATTTGGATGTAATAAAGGTCAATATTAATAAGGCCTTTCAATAAAATAGAATAAGGCAGATGTAAGAAGACCTAATAAAAGCTTCCTCTTCTAGAAGGATCTTCCTCTAGATGCTTCTTTTTAGTATAAATAGGATTCAAGGGTATGAGAACCCTAGCTTGGATATTATTGTAATAGAGCTCTGCTCAACCGGAGGTTGCCCCCTCGAAGAGGCTGATGAACATTTCTTTCAGATTCAAAGTGTTATTTCTGTTGTTATTCTTATATCATTTCAGTGTTATTGTGGTGAATGTTTTGGTTATACTGTTGTTATTCTTCCATTACTAGCATTTTATTTATGTTCTGCATACATTTTATATCTGGTATATTACAGGAACTCTCAAAAGTGTCATCACTTCTATAATGGGAATTCCAATGAGAGTCGACTTTGAAGTCATAAACGTGGTCGAAGGAATTCTTTCTTATACCACATTAGTAGGAAGACCCTGGGGTCAAAACATGAAAGTTGTGATATCTTTAGAAAGGGACAAGGTCAAGATAAAAGGAAGTGGAAGAAAAATTATAACCCCCCTGGACCCAAAATAAGGAAAACCATGGTTCAAAACATGGGATAAGGCACAGGAAGCACGTCGACTATACCAGTAATGAATGAATAGAAAGACAGTTTCGAACCTAACATTGAAGTAGAAATACTAATCAGATCTCCATTATCGATATGAAAAAATTCAGATTCAGAATTGTACAACTGATAGATGGATAATTGTGAAGCTTAAGATAAATAATGGTGGTCGATAGAAGCAATACCTATCAAATGATCCAAAACATGCTTGTTGGTTCATGCAATCCCTATCGTCGCTAAAAGAAAACTAAAACAAATGCTAACATTAATACCAACTAATGCATACATAAGAAATTCCACGCAGTTTAATGAACGAAGCTCTCTGTCAGGACATATTGACGAAGTCTCCAAATCAGCTGGGGAATAAGGAAGAATACAAATCCTAGTTGAATCCTTCACTATCCAAGCTGACCAACGGTGGGAGACTCATACAAAACGACTTCAAACATAGAATATCGCCACATTATATTTTTTGGAAAGATTCAATGGGAAAAATATTTCTGCAAATATCGACATCCTGATCTTTAAGCCTATATTTGACCCAATGACCCACATAGATAAGTGTGAGCAAGAGTGGAAAAAAGAAGGCTACATAGACAAAAGAGTATGGTTTCATATGTTCCCGAATACACTAGAATATATACATCACAAGTGGTATAAGATTGAAGAAAAATCGGGTTGTACTTGCGACTGGGACGAAATAAAAGATAACGTCCTTAAATATTTTGAATTTAAACCTAAAGAGGAACTCCTATAAGAGGCAACTAGTGAAATCAAAAACTTCTTGGGAAAACCAAGCCCCCATAAAATTCAAGAAAAAGGGAGAACTAAATTCGATGAGGTATTGACTTCGACTTGTAATTTGGTATCAATGCAAAACATAGAGAACATAATAGCTCGACGAGTGGAAATCGAAAACATAAGTTTTCTCGGACAAATCTTTCGCTAGAAAAAGGATGGCCTCGAAGTACAAAATTTTGTAAAAATAGTATACTCGGTGACCAAGGAAGACACGGAAGAAAATGACCACACAGAGAAACTTGATTTCCCTTCAAGTTACAATAAAGTCGTAGAAGGTGAACGTTTATTAGATGAATCGAAAGCACCTGACTAGATGGATGCAGAAATAAAGACCAAAGAAATTGACATCTCTATAGACGGATGACCAAAAATGGCCAGGGTAGGTGACTATTGGTCTGAGAAGCAAACCATGGAAATAGTCAATATACTAAAAGAATATTAGGACGTTTTCACATGTGAATATTAATATCTCAAAATACTCGTACAAGATATGGGTGAAATGAAGACCGAACTCCTCCCTCGAGCCAAACACATCAAGAAACGACCATATAAACAGGTGCACAAATATAAACCCATCAGTCAAAAGGAAATCGAAGAAATGTTGACTGCTAATATTATATACCCAGCCGACAAGTCGGAATGGGAAATTCTAATGGTCATGTAACCTAAGAAACACGACCCAAAAAATTTGAGAATATTTGTTGACTTTAAATGATTAAACAAACTCACAGTGACTGACCCATTCCCAACACCCTTTGCCGATGAAATTATCAATTAAATTATGGGTCATGAATGCTACTCGTTCATTGATGGTTTATCTGGATATAATTAGGTATTGATGGAAAAAGAGGATCAAGAAAAAATGACATTTGTCTCTGAGTTTGGCTCTTTTCTTACAGAGTAATGCCCTTCGGTTTAAAAAATGATCCAGCAGTATTTTACATAATAGTGGTTAAGAAATTTTAGGAGTACATCTACAAAACAATGGCAGTATACTTTGATGACTGGACCATCTATAGTCTCCTAAAATATCATATACAGTGGCTAAGAATGATATTGGAGAGATGCAGGCAAATTCATTTATCTTTAAACATTAAAAAATGCATCTTTTCCACGCCAATTGGTATATCGTTGGGCCACATCATATGCAAAGATGGGATTAAGGTAGACATGGCTAAGATCAAAGTCATTCTTGATTTGAAACCACTAGTGAACCAAAAATAAATTAAATCTTCCTTGGGCACACAAGATACTATTGAAAGTTTATTTGTCACTATTCTGACATTACATTTCCAATCGATGAGTTACTGAAGAAAGAAGTTGAATTTTATTGGATCTATGAATGCAAAAAGTATTTTGAAATATTAAAATTAAAGTTGGTAGAAGCACCTATCTTAATATTCTCGTACTAGTTGAAGAAATTTCATGTGCATGTCGACGCATCCAACGTCGTTGTCAGCTCAGTTTTGGTCGAACCATATTATGACTTGATCAACCACCTAAATGCATATGTCAGTCGGAAGTTAAAAAAGGAAGAAATAAATTATTCAACAATGGAATGTGAATCCCTAACAATGATTGTTTCCCTACAAAAATTATGACACTACTTATTAGCAAATCCATTTATATTCTTCATAGACCACCATGCACTGAAATATCTCATAAACAAACCAATGCACCAAGGTAAAATGTGTTGATGGCTACTCCTATTTCAAGAATTTGAATTTGAAGTAATAGTCTGACTAGGGAAGAAAAACATTGGGTCAGATCACTTGTCCTGACTAGAGACAGGGGAAGATCCAACTGGAATTGAAGATGATTTCCCAGATGCACACTTATTCAAAGTTGAAGCATTCCATAAGGAACTAGAAGATATTTCCAATTTCTTAGAAGAGGGGAAAGCACTTGATGATCTCCAAACTAATAAACAAAAAATCCTAGCAATGAAAGTTGCACCATTCACCTTAATGAATGGTTGCCTCTACAAGCTAGGACTCGACAATATTTTGAGGATATGTGCACTAGAGAATGAAAGAGAAGATATCATTATCGAGGCACATGCAGGCCCAACATGGGGTCACTTCTAGGTCGATACGGCAACCAGGAAAATTTTGCAAACCGGTCTCTGGTGACCGACATTACACAAAGACTATCGAGAGCAAATAAAGAAATGAAATAAGTGCCAAAGGATAGGCCGACCAATTTGGAAAAAAAAGATACTGTTACATTTTGCAAATCCCAACTTACCATTTGAAATCCGGTCTATTGATTTTGTCATATCTTTCCCAAAAAGAGCTAAAAGCATGAGGGAAACATATATCATTACATTCGTAGAATACTTAACGAAATGAGCAGAAGAAGAACCAGTTGAGAATTGTACAAAGGAAGTAGCTGTGAAATTTATTTACGAAAATATAATAACTCATTTCAGCTACCCCGTGACAATAATCAGTGACCAATGCACACATTTTATCAACAACAAAATTGAAGTATTGCTTAAAACATTTATGATCGACCATAAAAAGACAACTACCTATCATCTGCAGGACAACGAAGTTATCGAATATTTTAACAAGACTTTACAAAAAGGCTCAAAAAAAGTATGTGGACTCGACAAAGATGACTAGGATGAAAAAATTCCAACAATACTATGGGCCTCCAAAAAAACATACAAAATATCATCGGGATAGACACTTTTCAGGGTATTCTATGGTCAGGAAGTTGTCATACCACTTCATTTCTGCACTAATGCAGATCATATAGCCTTAGTGTTGGAATTCGACCATATACGTAATACAAGGCATTGTTTCTGCCAACTAAATCAATCATAAGAGAAAATACTAATGGCACAACAACATTAGGAAACACAAAAGAACGAAGAAAAATTATGGCATGATCTACATCTCAAGAAAAAATATATTAATGATAGGGACTTGGTACTCCTATATGAAAGTCAAGTAAAAGGAAAGTTGAGAAATCTACAAACTGCATGGCTAAGTCCATATGTAGTTGAAGACAGTCGACCTTTAGACACATTACAACTAAAAACACTCCAAGGGAAGCCCTTTAAGAAATTAGTTAATGGGGCCCTACTAAATAAATATCATACATAACAAGCTACAACCCTACTAGTGAGATTTTGGCAGAATAGAGGATGCCAGTAGGACTTGATTTCATAAAATACCCCTAGAAAAATGTCAGTCAAAGAAAATGCATAAACATGAATTTCAAATATCACAATCAAACCATCAACAATACAAGCAGAGAGTCAAAAGACCAAATATTAATCAAATCATTGGGATTTTAGAAGCAAATATTTGGACCATCTGTGGGGGGACAGAAAGGTCTCTTCACACAAATCAATAGTCAATGTCGACACTAGTACATAGAAACAATTGGCTACTACAACATCATAACAATGCATAATCTCTTGTGTGATGTATAGACGGTTGGCTAGGACAAACAATATATCTCATCAAGAGAGTAAATATTATGTAAACGTACAACAAAGAACTTGATCCCATACAACTGGTATTCACTCCATCAATAAAGGACAACAACCATCATCACACACACATATCCATGCAAATCCAAGATCCATGAAGATTAAGTTACTTGCAAAGAATTTGTCTATCCTATCAGTTTCCCTCAAGATCACGAAAATCCCCCCTATCTATCAAATCTAAAAGAACAAAGAGAAACCATTATGCAAGCAGCTAAGTTTATAAACATAGACTATGTTGATGATGAAATTTTCAGACGATGACCCACTTGATATTGATCCTTAGAAGTCAAAATTTGGTCAGCCATCTTGGATACAGATGTCAGAAGAAAATAATCACAATCACGTGAAGGAACAAATGTCCCTTTGTGATCTTACTCTCTCTATTCCCAGGACAGAGAGGCATTTGAGAATCATCCCTAAGATAGGCTATGGAAGACAGAGTCCATTTCAGGTTACTTGAATGGAACATGGAAAGAAAATGTCAAAAGATCATTTCAAGTAACACACTTTTGTGGGAAGAAAAGCTGACTACGGACACAAAATCAGGTATGTTTCCAAACACTGGCATTGGACTAAGAAAAAATTGGAAAGTTATATCTATAGCCTGAAACTTCCAAGAATGTTGTCTACCTACAAATACAAACATCCACGATTTAGAAAGCAAAGAAACTACACTAGAACTTTACTCCATCATTATATTTTCTCTTTCTTATTCCCATTTTGTAATAACCTCAAAAGAAGGGCTTAGTAGATTTTTTTGTAACTTTGTAACTGTGTCACACTCCCCCTCTTGCTCAGGATGAGAAAGGAATTGAGAGGGGGGAGATGTTGTAAGGGATTGTCGGCTCTACCAACTAGACCTCCCTAGTCAAGTCGGTTGTAGTAGTTGGGTAGGGAAGTCGGTCAAATATGCAGTTGGATTCGATTGACGTGATAGTTAATGTAACTGACTAGTAACTGTACAACACACACACACACACACACACACACATATACATCATCATGTAATGGAAATACAAAGGTTGTTTTGGATATATCTAATAAAATCATTTTATATTTCTCCCACTATTGTGTATGTCTATCTATATGATTGTGTGATTGTATATATGATGTTATAATGTGTATTGATCTATGCAAGGATCTACTGGTAGCTTCTTGTACTTTCTGCCTGACTACAACATTATTTTGTTTTTAAACACATTCGTACTAAGTTAAGATGCATAATTACCGACTACCTTATAGTGAAATCTTTGTTGCTACCTTACAATCATATAATATTACAATCAATAAATCCACTTGTTCCTAGTTGATAGAACTACCAATTTTATACGGAAATTTACTAGAATTTATATGTAGTTCCTTTTATATTCTTGTTAAAACCCTGCGAGTCTAATTATGCTCCTTTAAATTATTTCTTTGAATTCAATCCTTGACTAATTAAATTTTTTGTACCTTTAGCAAAATATCTCTAACCCTTAAGATTAGTATACCTTAACACCATGTCCTAGCTTCTATAGTAATCCATTTCCATAGAGTCTTCTTGGTAAGTATTTATTCTCAGATATCGATGTATTGCTCGACCCTTAAAGCCAAAGAATTTTAAGTAAAACATCGATGTGTTGATGATATCGACATTGTTCTATTCTCTTAGTGAAGTAAACAAACATCAGTTGTATATCTTAACCAAATTTAAAACTTTTGAAGGTAAAACTTAAGGAGACCTTGCATACCAGATAAAATTAAAATTGGAGTGGTATCTTATGAAAACCAAGGAAATCTTGTGTACCAGATAATTAAAAATTTGGATTTGGCATCTCACAAAAACCAGGGAATATGATAGTTGGATTTCTACATTACTATTAACACACCATAGAATGATTATATGTCATTTTAATGGATAGTTGTTTTCTTGAAGCAAGTCAACCTTCATTGACATAATCACACCTTAAACCATTTTATGGTTGAACCTTGATGTCATTTGTCTTTCTTTTTGAACCTTGAAGAAACTCGTTAGAGATTCCTAGATGTCACTAGATGGCCTATTGTTTCCTTCGCAATCAAAATAAATTTTAACAAGATTAAGCAGTGAGACGAGTGAAGAATTCATCTATGGGAGTAAGTGTTGACAACAAGCTAGTGTGAAGACTATGTTNATGATAGTTGGATTTCTACATTACTATTAACACACCATAGAATGATTATATGTCATTTTAATGGATAGTTGTTTTCTTGAAGCAGGTCAACCTTCATTGACATAATCACACCTTAAACCATTTTATGGTTGAACCTTGATGTCATTTGTCTTTCTTTTTGAACCTTGAAGAAACTTGTTAGAGATTCCTAGATGTCACTAGATGGCCTATTGTTTCCTTCGCAATCAAAATAAATTTTAACAAGATTAAGCAGTGAGACGAGTGAAGAATTCATCTATGGGAGTAAGTGTTGACAACAAGCTAGTGTGAAGACTATGTTAAGTCGAGTTAAACTCCAATAGGTAAACCTATGACTTCCTTCATCTTATGAAACTTAAATTCTAAACCCATCTAACCACAATCGGGCCTGATACTTACGCGACCTTGTTATAGCCTTAATTTCCAGCCTACATTATCAGGAATAACACAACATAAGATATAATCCAAAACATAGTATTCATCTTAGGATCCATACAGTTATTGAAGGGTGTCATTGATCATATATGGGACAACCAGTGACATGTCATTTTCCATCAGTCTACAACAAGTGGCACTCCTTATATTCTTCTAGATTCACAGAGTTTTGAAGAGGTAAGTGAGAGATGAGTTGGTTCTTTGTTGCATGAGCCTTGGAACTCACAACATTTGAGTCTCCATTGGTATCTATAATATCTATAAGATCTCCCAAGCCTCTTCCATGAATCTATATAAAGAAGGCCAATCTTGAGCATGAGGAAGGATGAATCATTTATAGATACATGCTACCAAAATTCAAAGGTACTTCTCAATTCTACAATAGCCATAGTCAGATTGCTTATTATAATTAAGAAGCCGAGGAGGAGTAAGGGGAAAGGAGGAGTGCATATACACCTAAAGTAATCACATTGATGTATTTCTCTCATATGAATTAATAGATCATTGGTTTCCCCCTATGAATAATTTTATTTCATTCATGAATGTTCAAATCTCGTTTATTTCTTCATAGATCAGGTTAGATCAAAGCTAGATCTAGGATCTTAATTCTAAGACAAGAAGTGAGAAGGCATTGTTTGTTACTTGTGTGTAGGTAGCAGGTTGTAAGAGATGGAGCGAGAACTTCAAGACTACAACAACCAAGATACACAAGAAGACCTTCATAATTAAGGTATGTCATCCTATCATATCTTGGTGTGATTTTGAATTTGATTGCTTATTTCTTAAGAGAACCATAGAATTCTAGCTCATTTTCTATTTAGGATCAATAGGCAGATCCTAGGGAGATAATATTATCCAATTGGTGATATTTTATCCATAATAGAATTGGAAATTCCATTGGGGAAGAATCTTTGATTCTTCTCTAGTTAGTTTCCCTTGCATATTCACCTATTTTCTTTATTTATGAGTTAGTTATTTCTTCCCTAGAACTCCCTCAAAGAGTAGATCTCTCATATCTGGCGAATATGAGTCAGATATTTCCTTTTTCAAAAAATTTGTAGTGTGTCTCTTGTCTACTATCAAAGAAAGAGTGGAAATGTCGTTTGTTGTAGTACTACTAACCAACAACACCCTGCATATGGTCTCTTGTTGCGATATATATAACCTGTTACACCCCCTATAGGTTTTAAAATTTTCAAAATTTTTATATTTTTTTGGTCAAATCTAGATGTGTCTAATCTCAGGGATATGTAGTTGGTCAATGTTTCTAGATCTTATCTCTGTTTGAGTTTTTTTTTACACACTTTTGGTCTTTGATCTATATTTGAAGTCTAATTGAATGATTTTTTTTCTATTTAGTGATCCATTGAGTTGGGTTGTGCACCCAACAAATTTGATTATATCTGGTAGTGTCCCATACTGGACTGCATTTGGTTGAGTTTCCCTCTTGCAATTTGTGTTTAATGCTAGATCACGTTGTCCTGTGAGTTTTGGGTTGTGATCCCATGTAGACATTGGAGTGTGTTATGTGGCATCACTTCCAATATCACACTACCCTCTACTTGTTGTCTAATGGTTTTTATTTGCATCATTATTTTCCTAGCATAAAGAAAAACTTGCATTTCAAGAGAAGAAAAAGACAAAAGAAAAAAAAAAAAATCTCGCATAAAAGGCATTTGAGCATTTGAAAAATAAAGAGCATTGTTTGGTTTTGAAATATTGCTGAGATTTTGGTTATGATTCATCTTGCATGGTTTCTTGGCGCTTTTGAGGTTGCATTGTAAAGTTTGCAAAGAAAAATATAGATTTCCCTCCCATAGCTCAAATTCATCGAATTGAACAAGCACATTGACATCTTTGCATTGATTTGGTTGGGTTAAGAGTTATAAACATCATCAAAGTTTCATCCATTTCTCTTTTGACATAAGAACAACCATAAGAAAATATTTTGTAACCTAAAATCAACTAGACTCTTTTCTTTGCTAGAAAACCAACATTATATATTCTTCGGACCTCGAAATAGAATTGGAGAGTAAACTCTCCAAGGCCACTAAACAAAACCTAGATTCATTAAAGAGTGTCAAAACCCATTTTCAGAACCAATGTTTCAGGAGCCTCCTCTAAAACGGGATCTAAGCACAAGGTTTCATTAGGGAAAGTAGGGTGATTACCCCTCTGCTTGTCTTAGTGTTTTCTATGTTGCTTCGATTACAATGTATATGGGATTTTCTTTGGTGCCAAACCTCTCTATGAGGTATCACTTTAGAGGCTTTGGGATAAGTTACCCTACTCTTACGTGTGGTTGGACCTATGATTGTTCACCTCATAATTGATTGAGAGGCGATAGCCTTAGTGACCACTCCTAGGTAGCCTACATAAGTGATTGTAGGTAGGATGTGCTTGTAGTACCTGGGGGAGACATTCATTCATGGTCTTGGTTCCCCCAAAGGGTGCCCACCCTGATAAAGGCTACCTACATTGGTTAGGGTTGTTTCATGTAGTTCACGGTAACTAATCCTCATACATTCACTAGCCAATTGTGTGGGGACTTCATATCCCCCAGAGAGTTGGTTTTCAGAATTCCCCCTAAGCCATTGGTTTGATTTTTGTTGTCCTATATTTTTAAAGGGTGTTCTCTCTGGTTCCAAGTCTATGTTGACCTTAGGTTGAATTTTGTTTTGATTTTCACATATTATTTTCACTATGGTTGAATCACCGCATTGGTACCATCGATAAGGAGGCCTCGAGTCCATCACAGAGGTACAACCACCCCTCAAGTAACGTGAGATAGGTGATCACAAATTTGAAGGGTACCATATTTGGTTTGAGGAGATTGGGCTTGTTGAAATGGAAATGGTTTCTGAAATTCCTCCACCCAACTTTAACCCTCCTTTGACTAATCTTTACGCACTCGTACTTATCCAAGTAAGGGAACTTCTTAGTGAACCTTTTTCATTATTCAGCGACCCTCACACCATGTTGGGCCCAAGTGTTTCTTCCATTGTCACTAAACCATCAATATCATCCATGAGCATGACTGGGGGTATCCGAGTGATGTGTAACGACACCTTCTTCAAGACTACAAGCGAGCAGAAGTGCAAAAATTTTGTTTTTTTGTTAATAGGCAAGAAGGAGATGATGAACACAGTTAACCATACAACTAAAGACGAACACAAGAACGCAGTCTAGGCAACATGAAACTATGACTCCACGCACTGGCACAAGAGCAACTGGGTGAAATGTGCATAGAACAACAAGGAGAAAAATGACTACCCATCTGACGCAAACATGACCACACCTACAAGCTAAGGGACAACATCCCCATCCTGACACAATGGCCTTGACAAACAAGACTATAACCTCAAGGTGTGTGAACCAACACATGAAGCATTCAACCCATGCACCAAAAGCCAACTTACAATGCTCAACAACACTCACATGAAATGCACTGACTCTGACCAAGTTATCATTTGTCGCTATCCAATAGGGCGTGCCATGATCACCTCATCAAGAATCATGCCATCCCTAGATGAGAGGCACGGCAATAACCCTAGTGCAAACATAATCTATCTGGACCAAAGACTCAAGACCAACCCACGCGCTAGGAGACTGAAATATCTGACACAAGACTACACCCACACCCAAACAGAAAATCAACAAGATGCAATATGACATCGTTCGAAGGAAGCACAAGCCAAGGCACAACTTCACCAATAACCCGATCAATCATCAAGTCTAAGCTAGTCAATAATTACAGTCTATTTTAATCATTGATTACAAATCTAACTTAGCATGTCTAAATTACAATTTGTCATTAAGGTACCATCTAATTTAACACTAACACTATCAAATTAAGCAAGTCTAATTAATTCAATACTATCATTAAAAACAATAATTACATTCTAATTTAACAAGTCTGGTTCAATTAATATGAAAACTAGATTGACAAGTCTATCTAAAGGTTGTCTATTCAAATTGAAGGTTGTATAATCATATTAAAGAATGTTATGTTCAATTAAAGGTTGTTTAATCATTAAAGGTTGTTCTATTCGATTAAATGTTGTCCAGTCAAATGAAGGCTATTCTAAACGAAGGTTGTTTAAGGAAGAAGTTGTTGTTAAGAATGCTAAATAAATTATTGTTTAAAAACGTCATATCTTTACACCTGTCATCTAACACGCTGCTGTTAAATGGGCATGCAATCAGATAAAAAAATGGCACACGCCCTTGCCATTAACAGGTAAATTGTTTAGAATTAAGCACCATCATGAAAATGAAAATGCAAGTAAAGATAAATGAAGGAGAAATCAACGCAGGTTAAAAAAAAAAACAATTTGCATTCTGGACAAATTGCAAAACACAGTCCTAACAAAAGGAAAATTTTCAGGTAATAAATGGGCAATCACAGATGTAACCAAGGGAAAATTCGTCGGGTACACTCACCCACAAATTACAATGAAATTGCAGTCTTCAGAATGGGAAAAATCCAAGCAGTAAGAGTAACCATTTGCAGTTTTTTTTAAAAGGAAAAAACGCCAGGCAATTATGGGTGGCGATTTGAAAACTCAAGGTATAATCATTGTGTATTAAAGGTAACTTAACCATACTAAAAAGTTGTCCAGAACAGTGTTTTTACTACAATTGTTGACAAAAGAAAATAAGTAAAAACACTTAATAAATCATTGAGTGCAAACATTCAAAATTCGTTGAGTTTATTACATTCAATAAATTTCGTTGAGTTTTTTTCATTGTGTTTATTGTAACATTTAAAAATTGTTGATTTTATATCATTCAATAAATTTGTTGAGTTTATGACTTTCAAAGTAAATTCGTTGAGTTTATTGGCTGAGTTTATGACATTCCAAAATAAATTTGTTGAGTTTATAACATTCAAATGAATTAATTGTTGGATCATGTTGTCATTGATGCCAATGGTTTGATTGATTGATGTCATTGTTTGATTTCAAGTGATTGATTGATGTCAAAGGATTGATTGATTGATTATTTATGTAATATAATATGCATTGTCCTTGATGAGAATGCATAGATGAAGATGGATCAATGAGTTGTCATTGATACATGATGAAGATGGATCGATGTGGTTCCATTGGTATATGATGCATTGTTGGAAAAATGTATAGATGAC
>SNQJ01S0167930.1:6358-17720 GCA_010110895.2 Picea sitchensis
ATAAATTGATCTATTTTATATTAGCTCAGTTCACCACTGCCAGGAGTGTGATCTAGCCATTCCATTCAAAGATTTATGTCTGATCAGTCTTCTGGAAGACTGTGCATGTATCCCTCTGTCAGACATGAGCTCAGATCGGCATGGGTTTGCAAGAAAATCTGTCCACAGGGGTACCATGGGCTGACAGTTTAGTCCCCACGGTCGGGCCTTCCATGCCTTCCATTTATGGAGTGAGCTGAGGTTTCAACCACCAAACCTACCTTCCATTAACTACTTTTCCTCAGGGACTCAACAAGATTTAATGCCCAGGGGGAGGCCACATGATGCTCTTGGATAGGACGTTATATAAGCACATGATTGCAGGGCCGTCAAAAGTGGTTTGGATTCAGACCGCTTTTGGACCCACAACCCATCACCTTTCACCACATATCACTTTTGACTTACCATGGTTTCAATTGTGGGACCGCTCAAGAACATTATCGCCCAAGCACCTTCAGACCCCGCAATGGAGCATGGTCGTTGATCTTGCAATCTAGGATGAGGCCCTTTGATAAATGACTCATCTTTGGCACTTTCAAACTAACGTATCGAATCAACCCCTTTTCAAACCAACGGTCTTGATTTTCTTCACAATTAGGGCTTCGGGGTTTTCAATTTTCAAACTTCATTTTCCTCCAAGCAAATCCTCCGGAGCTAAGCATATGACGACGCGTGGCTTCCATAGATAAACGGTCTAGATCCCTTCGGGTCTCTGGACTCTAGAGAAATCAAATCTCAAACCTCCTTTGCCTTTAGTGCTTTTACCTGGAGTTGGCGATCTAATGACGCGTGGCCCTCACAGATCGACGATTGAGATCCCTTCGTGGCTCCGGACTTCAAGAAAATCAAATCTTAAACCCTGGCTTCCTCCATGTGCTTCGGGATCTGATGATGCATGGCTCTTAGAGATCAGTAGATGAGATTATTTCGGGTCTCTGTACTTTGGGAAACTCAAAACTCAACCTCGTCTTTCCCTCGAAGTTCGTAGATTTATGCCACGTGTCCCCACTGATGGATGGTCCAGATTTACTTTGGGACTTTGGCACTTCGGCACTTTGGGATTTTGGTTCTTTGAGACTTCGGTGCTTTGGGACTTAGTCACTTCAACACTTCGAGACTTCAGGCATTTCGGCTCTTCGGGGCTTCAACCATTCGGTGCTTCATCACTTCGGCCATTTCGGCTCTTTGGGACTTCGACCATTTAGCACTTCGCGTTTCAGCCCTTCGAGATTTTTCAATAATTGACCTCCATGATTCTCTGAAGCACCAAACTTTGAAGCGAGGGATCTGCCTCCACATGTCTTCTTTCTTTGGATGGTTCAGATAATTTTGGGAGTTCGAGCTTCGACTCTTCGGGAACTTGGCGTGTTTCTCATTTCAAAACCCCCAAAGAAAAACTCCTAAAGTGACGGATCTGATGATGCGTGGCTACTGGATTCGTACGGCCAAGATCCACTTTGGGACCTTTATCATTTGGGGGCTTCTAGAGGCACTTCCGCTAATATCAACGAATCCCTGTTGATTTTGAGATCAACAGTCCACAATTGCTTCGAAAGTTTGGGCTTCGGCTCTATGGGAATTTTACGCACTTCTCATTTCAAAACTCCCAAAGCTCATTTCCCTGAACACTTGAATCATATGCCACATGTCCCCGTCTAGATCAACAGCTCATGATCACTCTAGGCCTTGGGACTTCGAACCTTTTACTCTAGCACTATACTTTGTGCAATTTTGGAATTCCGAATGCCTGTGAGCCACTGATCTGAGCTGCTCTTGGAATATTTGTCGTTGAAAGATTAAAATTGTTTGTTTCTTGCGTTTCAGGCCCAAAATGGACTGTTATGAAAGTTGTTCTTTGTGTCCATCGATGTGGCCTGCGTGAACAAGGATTTGGAAATCCTGTGACCCTTTGACAAGTTTATGTGATAACATGTTCAAGAGGGTTGTCATTCTTACCTTCATAAAATATTGGTAGCAGGTCATGCCATTCATCAACTAGAGGCACGAGATGTGGATAACCAGCGATGGATGAGAAATTGAATGGGGAAAACCTCTTGGCCAGGATAGCCTCCATAGCCATTTGATTTGTCTCCTTTCGGTGGAGTCACCAACAGATTTTGCACAGTGGAGTCGCGAATATGACAAGAGATCCTCCATGAAAAGAGAGACTGCTGCCATAGAGAAGGAATACCAAAATCTACACGCCCAAGACAGACCTCAAAGAATTGACCCCAGCAACAAAAAATCAGTACTGCACGCCCGTGAGATGGACCTCAAAGCTCTGAAATAGACCCCACCATAAAGAAGAAGAATACTCAAGAAACCACCCCACATCACAGACCAGAAGTGGATGCAGGGGATCCTGGACACCAAGACTACCAAGAAGGCCCTGACAATGCATCAAGCCCTAAACAAACCAGCAGGGATGGATTGGTGAGAGCCAAACCCTCAGAAATATTCAAGTAAACGCCTCCACACACACTAGAGGATGAAGAGAAATAGGAAAAAGAATACCATATCCATTCCCAGAGTAAGCCTCCATGAGACACCCATCAGGAGTATCCAAAAACCCGGATTGCAACACACTAGATCCAAATCCGCACCCAGATCTATCCTCCACGGACCAAGAAAGAAAGGGCACGATCGAGTCAGTGAGAAGATATGAAGAGAAAGACCACAAACACACTGGTCGGCTGAACTAAAGATAGAATGGGGCCTCATCAGTCAAGAGGCCATATCAAGAAGCTTAAAATGGAGTTTGCAGCAAGATTCATGACCTCCAAAAGAAATGCAGCCAACCGAGAGGAAAAATACGTCGAGAGGTGTTGAGTCTCCATTTTGACACTTCTAATGCCCTATATTACCCTCTATCTGAGCCTATTCTACCTATTCTATCAGCGTATACTTGAATGCTTCCTCCATAAATCCACTTAGTGACCTTGCCCATGTGCATAGAGAGGTAACTTATGTTAAGGCATGGTGTGTTTAGTTTTCTTGAGTTAAAAATGATTAAATGTTTGATTTTATAGGATCCTAGTCGTTTGAATCTTAAGTAGAATTGATCCAATACTTCCTAGGTTCCTAATCCAGTACCATCACATGTCATGCACCTAATCCGGTACTCAGGATTGTGACTGTGTGCATTTCAGTACTAAATAGCTACCTATAGGATTCTGGTACCAACATTCTAGTACTGGATTTGCTCCTCGATTTTCGGGATGATGATGATGAATCTCAAAATTTGGGGACATGGGTTTTGTCCAGAGAAGTGTTTTCATTTGTTATTGTAATCTATAATCCAAATATCTTGCACGTATGGACCTCCATCTCAGGGGGAACGATTCATCCTAAATTATTGCCAATTTTCCAGAAATTTTAGGATCATGCCCAGATTCGTGGGAACTACATTTACATGATTATTTAATGGTTGTAATCAACCTCCATTGATGGAAAATGGTTTTTATTTGGATTGTATTGTCTAGATCCAAATTTGTAAGGTAAAAATCATATAAATTGAGTGATGGCTCTAAGCCAAAAGAGAGGAATTAGTATGCTAAAAATTGGATTTCTGAACAAACTCTTTTTGTAAATTCATTTGTTGAAGATCAGTGGAAGTTTGAATTCAATGATTCTATGTGTCTCTCATCATTTATCATCTTCTGATCTAAAATATTCCATGTTGGCACCGGCAAGGGCCACCGATCCAGCTTGGTAAGCTCGTTGTAAATTATTAGTATAGATTTCTATTTTCTGTACTTGTTGTTTTGATTTCATTTCTGATTTCACTATTAGAATTGATTGCAAAGTGTGGCAGCATAGGAATATTTGGGAGTCCATCATTCGCATTACATAAGCCATCAAATGGAACATCTCATTAAGACTTATCTTTCCTATGTAGAAATGAAATAATTTTCTAGAATTGCAAGATTGTAGGATTGTATTAAATTTATGTTTGTAATGCATCAATTGATTTTGAAGAGTGTGCAGAATTAGATAAGAATTTCTTGCAAGTTTGAAGTGAGTTGTTACAGGAAATGAGATCAGAATTCATCTTTCACCTTCATGCACCATTTAATGAAGCCTTTCAATTATATTGACTATTTTTTGTACTACACAGGTTTGATTGGAGTGAATAGAGTTGTGATTGTTTTTTGTTTAAGAGTGAATTGTTGATTATCATTTTCAATTGCTATAGGGAACAAGATCTGATTTCATCTCTTCTTTTCACGAGCCTATAATGAACAGATTTGTTATGTGAGCAAGAGCCTTTTCAATTGAGTGTTTGCTTGAGCGTTTTACTATGAGCTTTATCTTCTGTTATTCTTGAAATGTGCCCAGATTTGCTTGTTAGTTGTTGTTAAGGATAGTAGCTACAGATAATAGATTCAAAGTCCATATTTCCACTTCATGAGATTGTAAATGGACAAGGCATTATCTGAGCAAAATCTTTTGAGTGCATGATTGCAAGTTTTGCTTTCAAATTTCTGAATTGTGTGAAGAGTGTTATCTTTGAAAACAGAGTATTTTGTTATTGATGGGTTTCTTATCTAATCTATACTAAACAGACACAGGATCCTATCTGTTATCGACAGATATAGTGCATCAAATCTATTGATTACGAATCTCGGTTGATAATTTATGTTTGGTAATATATTATGCAAATAATTGCACCAACATTTTGGTGCCGTTGTCGGGGAGTTGTAAACGATAATAGGTAGTCTTTGGATTAGATTTTGGATTGGTTTTAAGGATGACCTAAGGGTGGAAAGAAAATGGTAATATGTGCAGGAAAAGCCCACGCATCCACTTTGGTGGGGTTGCTCCAAAGTTAGGTTGTCCTCTCTTCTTTTAATGCAAGTGTGTTTTTATTTATGCAAATTTAGTTTTATTTATGATAAGATAACTTGTGTGAATCGATAATCTGGTGAAAGCAGGGTCCCAGTAACCCAAGGAGTTCAAGTTTGGTATGTTTTATTTTTGCAAATAGTTTTAAAATTCAAATCTTTGATGATAAATCATTTTTGGGGTGTTGTAAGAACCCTCGAGTACTAATTTGTGTTGTGAGACAGGGATCATCAACCAGCTAGAGTAATTCAAGGATGATCAAGAGCTTGAAGTATGTCCCTCCAAGAAATTTCTCACATTCTAGCAGCAGATGGGATATCCGCCTCTCAGGAAGAGCATATCTTGACAACATTCAAGAATTTAGTTGTCTCTCCACAAGAAGATTTAGAAGTCCCTTCGGATTCCTATTGTCAATTTGTTGAGGAGACTCAAGAATCGTGGATAGAATTCAATGGATAGAAACCATTGGAACCCAATATTGAGGATTTATTAGCATGCCTCTCAACAGATCCTATATGTACTCCAAAGACCAATCATCTTGAAGAAGATAATTTGTGTAGCACGGAAAAGGAGGACATGTTGTGTGACCTAAACAAAGAAGAGAAATGAGAATATATTGATCCTATTGAAAGATGGTTTCAATTATTTATTAGGTCACACCACTCTTTTATTTTTCATTATTTCTTGATCTCATAATCAAAGCAGTTGGTCCTTCATACTCTGGTATGCATTAAAGTTTATCTTTTAAACCTAAGTATGGATATATTTCTAACCCGGTTATGCACATGGATTCACTGGAAGTATTCCTATTCCTGAAAGACATTTTCTTTTGTTCAACTAGAGTAGGATAGATAAAAAAATAAATGTTGCACATAAGTGCAATACAACATATCTGTCATACTTTTCATAAATGGGAATGTCAAAAGTCAATAAAGAAATCGGGTTAAGATCTTTTGTTCCTATAGTAGATTTCTTTTTAAGTTATGATAATTTTGTTTGGAATCTTATGAGAAGGGAATCTCTTCATCCTCCGAATGCACACATGATACTAGACGGGTTTCAAAAGCGGAGAAGGAATCCTTGTCAACAGAAGATAACACTTAAGGGAGTGCTTCATCACCTATTTCTTCAAATTTCTTCTTTTTCCTTAAGTTGTTAAAAATGATGCATTCGTGCTTTATCATTACCTATCTATTTTAAGACCACTACTTCACAACGATGATTAATTAAGTGATGTTTTTAATAGCAGTTGAAACTGAATGTTAATTCCAAACTATTTTATTCATAGCTAATAATTCAACTTTTGACATTTTCCCTAAATTTTTTGTTTTTAAGCATGAATAAAAATCTAGTTTTAATTAGTTCTATTGGTTTGTTTTTAGTAGATGTTCACAACCCTATGAGCATCCCTTTTTTAGCGTCTCACATTGTTTTCATGAGGCCATGCAAAACCTCAAGCATGGGGGAGTGGTTGTTGAGACAGTAGTAGTTAGGATTATTATTTTTGTAATAAAAAGGAAGGCCAACAAGAGAAGTGATCAGCCTAGTTCCAAAAGAGGAGGGTTCTAAATCTCAACATATGGTCATCCAATTACAAAATACCCTCTTATTACAGATCTTGGAGCCCAATCACCAAATTCATTTTGCATTATTCCAAGGCAAACTCGGAATTCCTAAGTGTTGGTATTTGTTCCATCTACATGATCTTTCAGTTGAATCAGATCACAGAACACCGACTACTTCTACAAGGCACTGCCACCAGGTACTGTGTCAAAATCTCTTCAAACACTAGAATACAATGTTCACCTATGTGCTTATCCTATACCAATGATCACCTTTGTGTTCATCTAGTACCAATGGTCATTGTTGCGCTATTTCGGTACTGAACCAACTTGATGTGCCCATCCTATACCAATGGTCATTCTTGCACTCATTCGGTACTAAAGAAGGAACCTTGTGCTATTTCGGTATTGACCATAAATTTGCACTAAAGTGATCCAATACTCAGGTAATCCGGTACTGGTAATGAGGTGTTGGTAATCCTTATCCTATATTCAAATTTTTTTGCTACTCGATTTAAATGATTCAAGTAATAGGACGTATAAACTCAACATTTTTTCGTTTTATTAAGGAATTAGACTAATTATGCAGTAAGAATATGGTTACTCTCAATTATTGCATGCTCCCTACCTTGAAATTTTGTAATCCCTCGTATAGAAATCATTCATCCTGTCACTCTGTTTCATCCCCCCGCTCTGTTCCGGTACTGCTCTGTTCTGGTACTGTCCTATTCCGATACTATATATTACGGTACTGCAGAAACATGTTCGGATACCAGTTACTCATTTGATACTGATTCCAAGGTGATATGATCTTTGTCCTATGCTTAATATAGTTTTCACTTCAGGTAATTGGAGGTATGGGCTAATCTTTTCATATTCTCTTTATCAAGGATCATTTAAGTGTTGTGTTGAATTGTTTTTACTCTCATGTGCATCCTCCTCCTACATTTCTACACTCAATCCTAAATGAATCATCTTTGCTATCCTTTAAGAAGATATTTCCACATTTAGCTCGATATAATAATGGGTGCACTTGTCTTATTACCTCATCATTTTGAAAAAGTGATTGCTAATTGAAATATCCATTGAAAAGTGGTGACACCATTATGTATAATACTAACCTAGTTGATTCAACAAGTTCCTATCCAAGTTTATCCTTACAAGTTTCTCTTGGGAGGTATTGATGAAAACCTCATGTGGTGGACCACCCTTGAAAAACCTCAATGAACTTTCATGAGAACCCTAATAGGATTAACTAGAGGGACCTCTTAGTCATTATCTGAGATGTTCCATTATACATTGAATAGATAAGATTTAAGTTGAATGTGGATGATGTCACCCTTGGGATGATTGCAAAAAATTAATTATGTGCCTAATAACTCTAAAACACTCCCATACCACCTCCCTTCCTCATACTCTAAGATTGTCAGTGAACAGTATACATCATTCTAAATCTTTTGAGTAATATAATAAAAAGGAAGTATCAGGAAATACAAGTAAACCTGCTGGTGTACTGAACAGGCCTGCTGGCAGCGGGGCCATGCTTGTATGGTACTAAGGTAAACCCATCGGGGTACTGAACAGGCCTGCTGGCAGCGGGGCTATGCCGGGTAAAGGGAGTTGAAAAACATAAAGTGGTACACCTAAAACTGAACAAAAACCCTTGGGTCTCATTCTGAAGAAATCATTATCAAATAAAGGCTAGGAGATGACCTTTATATCTCTCAGATGATGTTATTAAGAACCTTCAAGTATCCACTTTAGAGTTCTATCTTTAAATAAATAGGTTTGCATGAGAAGTGGGACCCTCAATATGTGTAATTCACCTTACCTAAGCAAGAAGAGCTTCATCTCTAAAAACTTGGATAAGAAACGAGTTAATCATCTTGGGATGTATTCTTTTATGTGTTCCTCTCTTCAAATGAGATCTAAACTATGTTATATAACTTTTATTTTAAAGGTAATATAGTTGGGGGGGCCTATTAGTCAAATTCATTATGAAAACTCTCGGCCACTATACTATAATCATATTAGAGTCACAGCCACCCCTTTCTCCTAATTTGATCAAAAATAGATTGGATAAGACTTAATGCCAAATCACTAACAGATCTAATCTATTACTCATGACTCCACTTTTCCGTCATAACTACTTTGCCATGTGTCAGAGGTGTGAAGCATAAGCCAGGAAGTTTATATTGTATAGAAATAACTTAGGATATGAAGAAGGGTGGAACATTAGGGAATGCTTGATCGAGTGAGTACCATCAATTTTGAAAATTTTGAAGATCATTGTTGCATGAGGACATGCAATGACTTAAGAATGGGGGTATGTTGAGTCTCCATTTTGATACTTCTAATGCCCTATATTACCCTATATATGAGCCTATTCTACCTATGCTATGAGTGTATACTTGACTGTTTCCTCCATAAATCCACTTAGTGACCTTGTCCATGTGCATAGAGAGGTAACTTATGTTAAGGCATGGTGTGTTTAGTTTTCTTGAGTTAAAAACGAATAAATGTTTGATTTTATAGGATCCTAATCATTTGACTCTTAAGAAGCATTGATCCGGTACTTCTTGGGTTCCTAATCCAGTACCAACACCTTTCATGCACCTAATCTTGTACTCAGGATTGTGACTATGTGTATTCTGGTACGAAACAACTACCTATAGGATTTTGGTACCAACATTCTGGTACTGGATTTTCTCCTCGATTTTCGAGACGATGACGATGAATCAAAAAATTTGGGGACATGGGATTTGTCCAGAGAAGTGTTTTCATTCGGAAACTTGATCCAGAATCCCAATATCTCACATGTATGGACCTCCATATCAGGGGGAACGATTCGTCCTAAATTATTGCCATTTTTTGAGAAATTCTAGGATCATGCCTAGATTCGTGGGAACTGCATTTCCTTGATTATTTAATGGTTGTACTCGACCTCCATTGATGGAAAATGGTTTTTATTTGGATTGGATTGTCTAGATACAAATTTGTAATGTAAAAATCATATAAATTGAGTGATGGCTCTTAGCCAAAAGATAGGAATCAGTATGCTGAAAATTGGATTTCTGAGCCAACTCTTTTTGCAAATTGATTTGTTGAAGATCAATGGAAGTTTGAATTCAATGATATTGTGTGTCTCTTATCATTTATCATCTTCTTATCTAAAATCTTCCATGTTGGCATCGGCAAGCGCCACCGATCCATCTTGGTAAGCTCGTTGTAAATTATTAGTATAGATTTCTATTTTTTGTACTTGTTGTTTTGATTTCATTTCTGATTTCACTATTATGATTGATTGCAAAGTGTGGCAGCACAAGAACAATTGGGAGTCCATAATTCCCATTACATAAGCCATCAAATGGAACATCTCATTAAGACTTATGTTTCCTGTGTAGAAATGAAGTAATTTTCCAGAATTGCAAGATTGTAAGATTGTATTAAATTTATGTTTGTGATGCATCAATTGATTTTGAAGAGTGTGTAGAATTAGATAAGAATTTCTTGCAAGTTTGAAGTGAGTTGTTACAGGAAATGAGATCAGACTTCATCTCTCACCTTCATGCACCATTTAATGAAGTCTCTCAATTATATTGACTATTTTTTGTACTACACAGGTTTGATTGGAGTGAATAGAGTTGTGATTGTTTTTTGTTTAAGAGTGAATTGTTGATTATCATTTTCAATTGCTACAGGGAACAACATCTGATTTCATCTCTTCTTTTCACGAGCCTATAATGAACAGATTTGTTATGTGAGGAAGAGCCTTTTCAATTGAGTGTTTGCTTGAGCGTTTTACTATGAGCTTTATCTTCTGTTATTGTTGAAGTGTGCCCAGATTTTCTTGTTAGTTGTTGTTAAGAATAGTAGCTACAGATAACAGATTCAAAGTCCATATTTCCACTTCATGATCTTGTAAATGGACAAGGCATTATCTAAACAAAATATTTTGAGTGCATGATTGCAAGTTTTGCTTTCTAATTTCTGAATTGTGTGAAGAGTGTTATCTTTGAAAATAGAGTATTTTGTTATTGATGGTTTTCTTATATAATCTATACTAAACAGATATAGGAACCTATCTTGCACAAATAATGCATCAACTCTAATGATTACGAATCCCAGTTGATAATTTATGTTTGGTAATATATTATGCAAATAATTGCACCAACAAGAGGCACCAAGACAAATAGGTCCGCCCACTGGAAATCATATCCAGCTTCCTGAAGCAACAGATCCGCTCTGAAAATGCCAAAGAACCCCGACAAGTGGTTGCACGAAGCCCCGACACCTACGAAACTACTGAAAAAAATTCCAACGATTGAAACCAGAGTAGGACTGAGGCCTCATTTTCCCCACTTCCACCGAGAAGGGGATTACAATCACAAAAATGCCACAGAAAGGGAGGGGGGTTTGCGGCTGAGGAAACCCTATCCGCAGACCCCTCCATCACTGATTTGATTTAAAACATTAATAAAGTATTAACACATTAATAAAATAGTAATAGATTTTTAAAGTATTGATACATTAATACATTATTAATTAATGTTGAAATGTACACTTGACACTGAGAGGGGGCGATGAATCGGTGTCTGGAAATTTTGGTTTTTTTTCACACTTTCATAGATTAATTGAATTAACTGAAAAGATATGCAATTCAATTAATTATTCATAAATATCTAAAACAAAAACTATATGAATTAGATATAACATCTTTCTTTTATTTATTTAACTTGTATGAATATGTATAAAATCAATCCTTTAATATCTTCGACTTCAACTGAATATGAGATATCCAACTCTCTTGATACAAGACCCAACTTGTAGTTCTCAGATCCAACTAAGAAATGAGGAATCCAACCCTCATAACAAGACCTGTCTTAATGATCTCTCTCTCTCTCTCTCTCTCTCTC
>SNQJ01S0167930.1:20845-40564 GCA_010110895.2 Picea sitchensis
GCCAAAATCCAAATAGAGTTAGAAACATTAGAAAAAATGAGTGAAGAAAGAGACGTAAAACTCCAAATAGAGCTAGAGGAAATGATTGATAAAAAAATTAAAGATACCATTCAAACTCAAATAGAGGATAGATTCTTAGGGTTCAAGAGTGAATTGTAGACAATGAAGTATATAATTCAAGAAATGGAAAAACATAAACAATCAACCCAAGAAGGAGGGGTTGAAGAAAATTACAAGTTGAGAGATAGGATTAAATAGCTAGAAGAAAAGCTAACCAACAATTTGACCCTTAGTAATATGGAAAACAAATCGGATATCAAATCCATCAAAGAGGAAATGAATAAGTTAATCGAACTAGACCATGAGCTTAACAAAAGAGCCTTGAACCTCATAATTTTTGGTATAAAAGAACAACAAGAGGAGGATACGCTAGCAATAGTAAAATAAGAATTAAAAAATAAATCACAAATTGATACAACTTACATGATAGAAGCAAAAAGGCTAGGAAAAATAATTGACCATAAAGATAGGTTGATCCGTGTCAAAGTAAGTTGTAATGACCATAAATATAGCATACTTAGTAAATCTCCGAGCTTAAAAGGGTCAGGAATATTTATAAATGAAAACCTCATTCCCGAAGACCAAGCTGAATTAAGGAAGGAAGTTCAAAAGGTAAAAGAAGTCAGGAAAGAAGGAAAATGGGTAATAATTAGAAATCGAAAAGCTATTGTTAGGGATAGAGACCAGAAGGATAATAATAAATAGGAATTTGGGACATTCATGATCCTTTTAAAGGTCCTATAATTAATATATTTTGAAATACATTTTGAATTATTTTGAATTTTGATAAAACTTTAAAGTTTAAATATTAATATTGTATAATCTATTTCAATTTTTGAGTTATCTAGAGTTCTATGGCTATACATAAAGAAAAAGTGGTTCAATTTATTTTTATTGTAATTAAAGTTTATTAATATTTTTTGTATTGTAATTAAATTTTATTAATATATTTTGAAATCCATTTTGAATTTTGATAAAACTTTAAACTTTAAATATTAATATTGTATAATCTATTTCAATTTTTGGGGTGATCTAGAATTCTATTGCTATACATAAATAAAAAATAGTTAAATTTCTTTTTATTGTAATTAAAGTTTATTAATATATTTTGAAATCCATTTTGAATTATTTTGAATTTTGATAAAACTTTAAAGTTTGGGGTAATCTCGAGTTCTATAGCTATACATAAAGAATTGGAAGTAAAATTCTAAAGAATCACAAGTAATCATTTACCTTCTTAAGGTCCGATAGACCAATCGGTCTTAGTGGAAGTTAATCATCATCATCATCATCATCATATATAAACTATAAAAATATTGGTTTTTTTTTTTTTAATTTAAAAAAAACTACATGTATAAACCATAAAAACATTATTTTTTAATTTAAAAAAAAATCACTTTTACCTTTATTTCCATGATTTTATTTTACTTTTATATAATTTGTTTTGAATATATTTCTTTAATTGTTTTTTCAATTCAAAAAAAAAAAAATTGTGAAGATTTCATCCTTCTATTTATTTATTTTTTTACCATGTAAATTTAAGATGAAAAAAAAATGTTAATAAATAAATTTTTAAGTTACCATTTTGTATCCAATTTTGGGTTTTTTTTTCATAGAGATTTATTGTCAAAACCACGGTTTCAATTAGGTTGAAATGAACCATAATTTTACCGTTTAGATTTTTTTTTTTGCTTTAGTTATCGTCACTTTTTTATTTAGGTGTTAATTTTAAGGTTTTTCTAAGTTATTGTAGTTTTGAAGGTCATGCTTGAAATCTTTTGTAATTTTGACCCCGTTTGAAAAAATGGTGCTACTGGTAGCACCACTTTTTTATTTGGGGTTGATATTCATGTTTTTTATGCAAAAATATGAGTTTTTTGGGCTAGAGTTCTCGTTTTCACGTCACAGTTCTCGTTAAGTTGGTAATATTGTTAACAATCATGGAAGCAGTGAAAGCCATGATTCATGATCAAGACTTACTGGTACATTTATGGGTAGAAGTAGCTAGGACTATTCTATATGTGTAGAACAAAAGTGTTCATCGAGTACATGGGAACAAGACACCAGAAGATATGTTTACAAGTGAAAATCCAGAGGTCATCCATCTAAGAAGGCATACAGAGTTTACATCCCTAGTCACCAACAGATTGAGACAAGTAGAGATGTTACCTTCGATGAGGATACAACCTTTAATAGATCGAGACATGACCATATAGATGATGTTCATGATGAGGAATATGTAGCTCCCAGAGTTGTAGATACATATGCAGTCATTGATGTAGTACCAGAAGAACAAGTTCCAGAAGAACAAGTTCCAGAAGAACGTCATGATGTGGTAGAACCACAAAGACCTACAGAGACAATTGCAAAGAAGAGAAAACCATCTTGGGCTTGTGAAATTATTCATGATGCAGAAAAGTATGGAGCCCTAGATGGATCTTTCAAAGAAAGAAAGAAACCACGACCATATTCCAGTTATGTAGCACTATTGAGCAACACCATTTATTTTGCAAATCCTACCAGTTATGAAGAGGCTGCAGAGAAGAAAGAATGGAAGGATGCCATGATTGAAGAGTACCAGTCAATCATAAAGAATGATGTCTGGGATGTGGTCATGAGACCAAAGGAAAAGGCAATCATTAGTTCCAAGTGGATTTACAAGATAAAACATTCAACAAATGGCAGCATAGAGAAGTACAAGACAAGGTTCGTGGCATGAGGTTTCTCCCAAAAAGAAGGAATAGATTATGAGGAGACATTTTCTCCTGTGGCGAGATACACTTCAATTAGGACCATTATTGCAATAGATGCAGTGATGAAATGGAAGGTACACTAGATGGATGTGAAGACAACTTTCCTAAATGGTGTGATAGAAGAGGAAGTGTATGCGGAGTAGCCACAAGGATTCGAGACACATGACAGGAAGTCACATGTGCACAGGTTCAATAAAGCCTTGTATGGGATAAATCAAGCTCCCATAGATTGGTATGGCATGATAGAAAATTTCCTGATGATCTTGGGTTTCACCAAGAGTAATACAGATTCCAACCTTTACTTCAATGTTGTGGATGATGAACCTGTGATATTACTACTATACATGGATGATTTGTTTCTAACAGGAAACGAGAAGCTCGGTGTTGAGAATAAGAGGAAACTTGCTACAAAATTCGAGATGAAGTACGTAGGCATGATGCAATACTTCTTAGGTCAGGAGGTATAGAAAACACCATATGGGTTTTTCCTTAACCAAGAAAAATATGTAGTGGAGATCCTGAAGAGGTTCGGTATGTTGGACTATAAGGCCATATCTACACCGATTGTGGCGAACTTGAAGTTGCTATGTGATACAACTTCAGAGGCAGTGGATGCCACCATATACAGGAAGAAGATTGGTTTGTGGATGCACTTGATGAACACTAGGCCAGACATATGTTTTGCGGTGAACACATTGAGTCAGTACATGGTTGACCCTAGACATGTTCATGTGATTGTAGAAAAACATGTGATGAGGTACCTGAAGGGTACAATTGATTATGGACTCAGATATACCTTGGATCATGAGATAAGATTGCAGGGACACACAGATTCAGATTGGGAAGGTAGTGTCACAGACCGAAAGAGTACATATGGATGTTGCTTCACTTTGGGATCAGTTGTGATCTCATGAATCAATAGGAAGAAGACTTGTGTGGTGCTCAGTTCTACAGAGGCAGAGTATGTAGCATTGTTTTCATCTTGTGGCGAAGCAGTGTGGCTTCATAAGTTTATTACATGATTGTTTGATATCGAGTTGGAGGCGAATTGTATCCTTTGTGACAATAAGAGTTGCATAAATTTGTCAGAAAACTCAGTGTGTCATGACAGGTCCAAGCATATCGAGATCAAGTACCATTATATCCGAGAGATGGTACATAAGGGAGCAGTGAAGCTCCAGTATGTTCCTACCTACGAGCTAGTAGGAGACGTATTGACTAAGCCTCTGTCGAGAGTGAAGTTCGAGTACTTCAGAGACAAGCTTGGTGTGGTCCAAAAGAACTTTTCCTCATGAGAGGTAGTGATGTGTTACAGATGCAACTCCAGGTGCAGCATAGTGTGGTGCAGTAACAACAGGTTCATGTTCAGGCACTGGCTGTGGAACCAATCATCCTGACCTTGCACAAGGTCATAAAACATGGATCCTTCGGGGAGGGAGTGTGTTCCCATCTTCAGGAAGTGTAAATCGCAGATCCTTCTGGGAGGGTGTATTTCCTTGACAGTTGGAGGGCCAACCTGTGTGGTTGGAGGATGACTAGCCTAAGGCTAGTGGTCAGACTCTGGGCCAAACAATTCCTATCCTAGGGCTAGATGGGTAGTGTGTGTGCACTACATCTCCTAACCCTCGTGGTTAGATTCCTGGTCTATGTGGGGCTAGAGGACTGGTGTGCCAACTAGGGGACTAGCCTAGGGCTAATGGCCGGACTTTGGGCCAGACAGTTCCTAGCAAAATCTAGATGTCCAACATTGTGTGAGCTGGAAGAAATCCACGCCATGACTGTTGAGCCCACTAATGAGATGTTGGTAATGTACTAGATGCATGTTATACAGTTGGAAACCCTCCTATGACATATAGATTCGTGCAAATACAACAAGGAAATGACCATGTGTACAGAAGTGCAAAAGCAATGATGATGATCGTTTCGAGAAGAATACCTTCCTCGCTAAGAGGGAGTGTTAAATTTCTGAGTAGCAATGGAAGATATTCTTATTGTATTGTAATTATTCATGTCAACCACATTGCACCAAAGTAAAATGGTCAAATCTATTTTATAAAGTGTATTTTGTAAGTTCATCCCTATTATGCCCTAACAAAGTGTCATGTCGGCTCAAACCTAATTTTATGTTGGCCAAACACTATTTATAAGAAAGGCTAGCACCTCATTTGGAATAACACACAACACAAGCTCTCTAATCAAGAAGAGAAGTGTGCAAGTCTTAGACGGAGGCACTACTACAACAATGAGAAGTTTTGTGGAGGATCTTGGTATATCTCTTGAGTCTATTTTGGTTATGTGGTGTGATACTCTTCCTTAGTCAAGGGTTTGATAAGGATCTTATGCTTTGTTAGTTCTCTCTTAGAGAGGGGCATTGTTCTTGGTTGTTGAATCTATATAGAAGAATTTTTGTTGGGTTTTTCCCCTAAAGGGTTTTCCCAAAGTAAATATTGTGTATGTTGTGGATGTCATTCTTTCAGTGATCCTTTATATGCAGTTATTGTTCTAATTGATTAAAATTTTAAGAACACTAATCTAGTTAACTTCTTAAGATGAAAATTCAACACTTTGAGGTGGTGCTTAGTACTTGAGGAACACTATGTTTTGTTGTAGCCATTCATCCACTACAATCGATACTTAGAACAATGTTTTAGCTAGTCACCATCTTCACATTGTGGGGTGCTACTGAAGAAACTAACAATGTGAATGGGTTCCAAAATTCATAGTGCATCGAAGGGTATAATGGAAGATACAAAATGCAGTATGGATATGAAGGGTGCACTACTAGGCGGGAAGAGAGAAGGGGAAGTAGTGGGGACAAGCTTGAGGTGGAAGATTATGGTGGGGATGGACATGATTTATACAAAGAAGGCATATATTTACCAATTTGTATGGTCTTGTTGCTAAGAAATTGTTGTGGTATCCTATACCTAGGTCAAACACCTTTAATGCCCATTTGGCCCGACCAACTCAGACATATTCCTCATGGAGAACTACTTTGTCTCCCATCTCCTTGTATTGTTTCATTCCCTTGAAACTTTTGGCACCATTGATTCCTCCACTGAATATGTGTTCCATTTCCTTTGGTCCTCCCATTGCTACTGGAGACTCCCCCCTTCTCTGTATTGGGGCCTCTTGTACTGTCGACGTTGATGTGACATGCGTCTTATTGACTAGTGCCACCATCTGTATATGGATGCAATATTGTGACCTCTTAGTCGTCCACCTGAATCCTTCCCAAGTTTCCTCCATGGTGGTGTATTCTAAACATTCTACGTTTAATTGGTATTTTTCACTTGAATCCGATGATCTAAATCTAGGAAAAATCACAATTTTATGTTGTTTAGCTTTCATTTATGAACACATAATTGGATTTAATGTCCTGAAAAACCCTTAGGGCACTCGTATTATACATACTTAACCACTCAACATGATACTTATAATTCCATGGACTATTTTCCCTTCATTATACAAAGGGGTAACTCTAGGACATGGCAACACCTGTCAGAACCAACCATCATATGAATTCACTGGTAACATTAACTGACATCTGACTTGAAATTCACTCATAGCCTCTCTGGTGGCACAACTGATATGGGTCAAGTACTGTCCAACCTACCCATATCATGTAAACTTCAAATATATATTATGTCCATCCATTAATCCTTGTACTTTCCAATCATATCTCTTGTCCAGTCACGCTTAGTTGACATCTTAGGATAGAGCGAGCATAATAAGCCCACACTAGACATTTTTATCCCCCATAGCAGGCATAATTGACTTCTCGATCGAGACAATGTGGAAATAATAACCCTGTGATGGACATTTTTAGCCCCCTAGCTAACATAATTAAGGCCTAATTAGGTTCCAAACGCACCCATGAGATAAAAAAAAAATTGACATGGCAGTGCAACGCAATTGCCATAGTGGCAGGGAAGGGGGCAATGGTGGGTCATGATGGTGATGTCAACATCACAGAATCAGTGGTCTTGAAAATCATTGAATACAAGTCAAATGTCTGATGAATACTGAACTATGTCGTAGGCCCGACAAACGTCAAGGGACCAAGAAAAAAATCACAGGAGCTTCATCTTGTTGACCAATATCGTATCACGTTCATTCATAAAGGGGGTTTTAAAATTGTGAAAAATAGGGTCAATATATTGTACGTGTTGGGGGGCGAGTGATGCAAGGTATGAGGGGGTTATAGGTACTAGGGGGTATAAAAAGGGGAATATGGTAAAAATAGGGGATATCTAGTAAAAACAAGGTTTTTTTTTATTGGAAATATGTATTGGGAGGGGGGTTCAACAAAAGGATTTTGGGAGAAATTTTTCAATATCTACTAAAATTAGGGGTATTCTTTAATATTCCACGAACACATGTGCTATGTCACAGGTTCACTAAGTGGATACCCCATGAAACAAATACAACGAAATTTTGAGAATTAGTGAGTAACATCCGACGGTAAGGTGGATTTTGTTTGTAACGTCAGAACACCCTGTCGGACTTCAACACCATATGTAGTAATGTGTCAAATTGAGTTTTGAATGGTGCATCTTGCACAAAAGAATTTGAGAAATGCTTGGGATTTTATTGGAAATCAAGAACTGAATGAGATCTACTCAACACTGAATATGCTTGATGTTACTCTTGATTTATTCTTAATTTGGGAAAGACCTTGGAACTTAGGGCAAGGGGAGAAGACCTTTGAACTTAAGACTAGATCATTCTTGTATCTTGGGAAATTCAAAGATGTGACAAATATGCTATAGAATTGTATCCTAAGCCTCAGGTTTAGGGAGATTGGTCCATCTAAAATCCCACTGGTGTCAAAAGATATTTCAAGAAACAAAGTGAATCTTCTTCAAGGTATGAAGAATGTAATGTGGCCATAATATTGGAATATGCTCACTATGTAATTAAAAGGAAATAATGTGTCCACCGTGTAATTAAAAGTTCAAATATTATAATAATAAGGGGCATTTGGCATAAGACCCCTAGGAATACTCTTGAGAAAGTATAAAATCACATTAGCATCATTGTATTCGATGTGTTGAATTGTATTGTATTATAGCAAGCATATCTTGTGGAGTGATTCCTTCCATGAATATTTGATGGTGTTACCCTACCTTAAGGGTTCTTCTCTCTATATTCTTGTGTTTGTGTTGTTCATGATGAATGTTTGGATATCTTTGTTGTTTAGAGTTTATTTTTTATGATTTATGGTGGATTCTCTTATATTTTGGAAGTTTTACCACATATTCCAATTTCATGACAGACCTAGGAATATCCATCACCAAAAAATGATGAATAAGAAAAACTTAGGAAAAAAGGCTTTAAGTCATTCTCAACACATGTATTTGTCTCATAATATTAATTTATAATACATGGATTTAACCACCTCTAAATCTATAGCTCAATGACAATTCTTTAGTAGAGAATGACAACATCTATACATTAGATAATGATGACAACTCATAAAAATGTGATCTCAAACTTTACCATTTAATCAAATTCTATATATTTTTCTTTTAATATTTTTTATAAAAATAATTATGTGCAAATCCTATAATTTTTTTAACCTTCTTATTATTTCTCCTTTATTTTTTCAACTTAAAGGGTACTTATTTGATAATAATTGATAATATTAGTAAGACTATTCACTTTATAACATTTGGTAAGACAAATTATTTACAATATATATAATATCTATTGATATCATGTTTTAAAAAAATAAGATTTATATGATTTATGAAAAATCCATCATCTTAAATTAATTAAGAGATATCATGTTTTAAAAATACAAGATTTATATAGTTTATGAAAGATCCACCATCTTAAATTAGTTGCCCTTGTGCCCTTCCCATTATGATTTCACTTATTTTAGATTCTTCTAATACGTAATAACAACTCTGTCCGTATCTGCAGAGTTGAAAACGTCTCGATTAGCCTAAACTAACAGGCGGTCTCCATTCCGTCACCGTGCCCAATCAAACGATTTTTCACGACCTATTCTTCTTTATTAAGAATTTCTAAATTATATTTTACAAGAATTAATTAAGTTTTTAAATCTGCTGCGTGGATATGAATACAACCTTTGAAAATGTTTTGCGTGTGATGACGACTTTACAATTCTCCTCCATATAATATTGAATGAAAATAGCACAAAATTTATTCGCGTTGCCCTTCATGCTAGAATTTTATATTATAAAATGTTTTTTTATCCTTATTGTCTCGTCTACGCTTGTAAATTAATTTAATTTATTTCTTTCTACGAAAATAATTTTTATTTTGGAGTTCCAAAGAATTCACAGATTTAGAAAAGTTTATTGAGATGTAAGGGAACACCCTTAGAACAACTAGATTTGATGTTGCCACATTATTATATATGGTATGGTAAGAGTGCGTAGGTTTTGTTTTTGAAGAGGTCCGAAAGATTGGGATGACCTTGTCTTCAAACATAAATGGGATATATTACTTATGTTTTTATAGGGGGTCAAAAAAAAAAAAATGGTTTTAAGGTATTTAGAACACAAGTAGAGGAGACAAATGTGTGAGATGAATTGCTTTTTAAGTTTATTTTTTAGATTTAATTTATTAATAGATAATTTGGTAAAGATAAAGGCTACATAATTTTGAAACACTCTAAAAAAAGAAAATGAACAAAATAATCAAAACAATCAAAACTTTAGAAAACAAATGTAAAGATTACATAATCATATTAGGGATTGATCATAAATAAGTAAAATTATAAAAAAAAGTTAGAATGAATGGAGAGAAAAGAAATAATTTGAAGTGAATAATCAAGTATTACTTGATGTATTTTTGGTGTATTTATGAATTGAAGGCTTTTTCCAAAAATTAAATAACAAATTGTTGTTAAAAAAATCCTCCCCAAAAGTATAAAAAAGTTTTCATGTTTTTAATGTTGTAGATTTGAATACCAATTTAATACAAAGAAGGGAAAGGAGAGTAAGTTGAATACTGACTATGGCATTTTGTAAAAGAACCAAAAAAACATTGTTAAAATGCTAAATGAATGAATTATTAATGCTACATGAAGTTACAAACACAACTAAAAAATTAAATATTGATTGGATTGATTTATTCACTTCCACACTATGTTTAAAATGACAAAATAAAATTAAAAACTAAATATCGATTGTATTGATCTATTCACTTCCACACTATGTTTAAAATGACAAAATAAAATTAAAAACTAAACATTGTATCGATTTATTCACTTCCACAGGATGCTTAAAATGACAAAATAAAAATGATTATTTTAACATTGATTGTATTGAACTATTCATTTCCACACGATATTTAAAATGACAAAATAAAATTGATTATTTTTAATGAAAAATAAAGAACAATGTATTAATATGTGATTATTTTCCTCTGGTTCCAAAGATGCATACTTATTTCTTCGTTAAAATCTATGGTCATAGGGTCTTTTTAGTTTTTACTAGTTTTTATGTTTATTTCAGTTCACTCATGTCAATTGTCTAGTAGTTTTGGGATAAACATATAGTTTGTAATTGTCTAGTAGTTTTGGGATAAACATATAGTTTGTATCTTGGCTATGTTCATAGTATAATCAACAAATTTTGTATAACTTTTTAAATATAATTTACAAGTAAATTTAATTGAAATAAAAAAGTCTTTACAAAACTTGAGGATACATACTTATATTTCAAGACTTTGACTTGTCATTCTATTTTTATTGTGTATAGACAAAATATGACCATCTAAAATAAAATAACTGGTTATATATAAGATGTCATATCTTTTGGCTTGAGGATACATACTTATATTTCAAGACTTTGACTTGTCACTCTATTTTTATTGTGTATAGACAAAATATGACCATCTAAAATAAAATAACTGGTTATATATAAGATGTCATATCTTTTGGTTTTGAGTCTTTAATTTATTTATTTACATTTAAAAAAGACAAACTCTTATGTAATCAAAACTTTACATTTAAAAAAGACAAACTCTTATGTAATCAAAATAGTTGGATCATAATTGGTTTTAGCCTTGATATATATTTAGAAAATTGTGTTAATTATTACTTGAATCTAACAAAGAGGTTATACTTTCCTCAAGCCACCCACCTATCTAAACTCTATAGTCTATACATTCACATTAAGTAAAGTCTATTGAGGTAGTTGATTTTGTGTCTGAACCTCGAAATATGACCTATTTCGGCAGATCTCACTTACTCCATTATATTGAATTCCTTTTCAATTTATCTATTTCGAAATATATACGAAGTTAAATATTTTTACACAAACGGCGTCCATCTTACGACCGTCTATATATGGACACACAAGAGTTCCGTGTTATTTCGGAGATAAGTTATTTGCCACGTCCGTTTTAAGCTTAACCTAATTCTATATTCAAGTCATGAAGCGCTCAATTGCAAAGTCAATCATTTACTTTGACTTTGTGAAAATCGTTGAAGCTGCGCCCTCAGATCACCCGGAACCTACTTGCATTGCATGGTATTTGATGATATAATCTAACTCGATTCATGTGGTGGGATCTCTGCTTCCATCGCTGAAACGAAGAAGGTTTGGGGTCTGGCAAGTTAAAAGCCATGTACACTATGCCGCAGGTTTTCCTCACACTCTTTTTAATGCACTACTTCATTTTATTGGGTTGTGGAGAAGGGGGGCAAGTGAAGGAATCCGTTGTCTCATCTACTCGGCTGACAAATCCAGGCTGGAAGCCTGGGGATAACACATACCTGGTTTCTCCAAATGGGACATTATGTGCCGGCTTCTATAATGTTTCTTCAAATACTTATGCTTTTGCTGTCTGGTATGCCAGCGATCCTCAGAGAATCGTGGCATGGATGGCTAATAGAGACGATCTCGTAGGCTACAATTCTTCCTTGACCCTAGAGAATGGAAATCTCACTATATCTGATGCCCAAAGGAAAAAAGCCATTGTAGTATGGAGTGCGACGATCAACGTTTCCGAAGGAGCCGGTGTTGAAATAGGTCTGGTTTTGTTGAACTCAGGGAATTTGGTGTGCAATACAAGCAATAATAACCATGTTTGGCAGAGCTTCGACTCTCCTACTTTTACTCTTCTTCCAACACAGACTTTCTCCGATAACAGCAGATTGGTGTCACGAGAAATGACAGCACCTATGCCTCAGATGTCTATGTCTTCTTTGCCTCTCCGTCCAACGCTCAAACGCCCTCCTTGTATTATAAAGGTAGCGAATTAGGATATTAGGCTTTGACAGGTACGAGTGAAGCATTGAAGATGCTGGCATATTCTTGGTCATCCTCCAAAATCAATGGGTCAGATTTATTGTTTATAACTTTCTTGCATTTATCAAGACATTTGTTAACATGTTTACTTTTTAACATTTACCTAATCACATTAAAAAATTACTGTAAGGATATGTAATTGCCACATTTAAATGATTAAGTAGGATTAAACGTACAGCCAAACGTTTCATATTACCACAGACGAATTACCACAAATATTGAGAGAAATAACAACTTTGTTGGTTAAATTATGATAGAGAATAACAAAGGGCTTGATTTTCTGTGTGGTCATTTTAGTCTTAATATTAATTAGATTTTCTATTCAGTATTAATATTAATTAAGTTTTTTTTATATTATATATTAATTAGATTTTCCATATGCCCTGATTATCTAATAGCTACAAAAGAAGTTCTAAAGACTTAATTGAGAATTTGTTTGGTACTGAGTTGGTCAAGCTCTGTAGCTCTCAAGACCTAATAATTTGCAATGGAGTAATGAAGTGGCCAACTCCAACCAAATGACCTGTATTCATGGGCTAGGTAGTAGTGTTGTAGATTATGTGATATCTGATATCCCGTTTCCAACCAAATAACAACTTTTGACCTTTTAAATGACCATGAGCCTCACTCTGATCATAAACCTTTAACCCTAACTCTAAAATTTTCCATGCATAGGAGCACCATTGAAGAGAATGATAATCCAAGGAATTTGCGCTTTGACAAAAGTAAAGTTGATATTTTCTTAAAGGATTTAAATAGTAAATTAAAACTCCTAACTTATAAGGACAACATTGAATAACTCTATCATAATTTTACAACTACCCTTTCCACTTCCATTAACAAGTTCTCTTTCGAGGTGTCCCATAAAAAGAATAATAGAACAACAAAACCTTGGTATGATAAAGGGAATGTAAAATTACTGGGAAAGCCATTAGGGATGTTTCTAATGAGCCCTTAAAAGTCGATAAGATAATATATGTACAAAGCCCTAATTAAAGGAAAAATATACTATATCAATACAAGGCAAAGGAAACTTTCACAACTGTACAAGTTGGATCCTAAAGTTCTAGAGCCAAATTCTAAAAGGCAATACTAAAGAAAATAATAGGATTCCCTTATGGGACTGAAATTCCTACCTTAAAAGCCTTTTCTACGGGTTTCCTAATGCCATGGACACCATTCCTATTGTCCCTACAAGGGAAAAGTTTTTCTTTAGATGACATAAGAGCTGGGGTTAAGCAACTTCATAGATAAGAACTGGAACATTGAGAGGCTACCAAATAAGAAATTTTTAAAATCGGAGGGCCAATCCTTATATCACTCACATACACAAGCTCTTCAATTTAGGTCAAAACATGGCTTCCCCAAACCACTGGGCCTGTAAAAGCCTCATTATTTCTTATTTTAAAATGGGATAAAAACATTCCCTCAATTATGGGACCATTATGATTACCACAGTTTTATGAGATTTATGGAATTATTTTGGAAAGAGATTAACATTTGGCCTGAAAGTCCGCAATTAAAACTAGAGAGCCAAGCCAGGTTTAGGAGATATCATTCAATGTGGACCATCTTGTTACTTTTACAGGATCATTGCGGAGGAGTTCCACAATAATAAAACAATCTTTTACACTGTTTCTTTGTTGACTTTAGAAAATCTTTGACCTGGTTCCTAGGAAAACCTTTGGAATAGGTTGGAAGAGATAAAAGGTTTTTTTTTTTTTTTTTTTTTTTTTTTTTTTTTTTTTTTTTTCATTGTATTGTTATTTATAAGTTTTAAAACATTGAGGGTTGGTCAAAGAGATTAACTACAATATTAGATCAAACAAAGGTTGCCTTGTCCCTTTTGGCATATACATTGATAAATTAGAAGAATGCTTGGAAAAAGGGTAGTGGACAAGGGACAATCTTGTTTGTCTCTGATATTGCAGTTAATCTTCTTCTTTATGTCGATGGTGTTGTTCTTATGGAAAGGAGTCCCCATGATCTTGAAAACCAACTAAGAATCCTCGAGGATCTTGGCTCCAATATGGGTATGGCCATTAATCTTGATAAGACTAAGGTCATGATTATTAAATCAATAAGATCCCTTATGATACCTTGGTATATGACAACAACAACAACTTGGAGGTAGTCACTTCATACAAATGTATTTTGGAATTGATATACACCACAAACTTAATTGGAATTATAGCATTGAAAGGATTATTGGGGGATGGAAAGCTTATTATGGGCTTGAAAACAATTGTAAATCAGTGAACTTTGGAGTTGGGATAAAGAAACTCCTCTCTCTTTGAGACTCTTATTTACACCCTATTATTATTTATGGATGTGAAGTGGCGAATGATGAGTATCTCGTGAATCTCGGAGAAAGATAGATCAAATACAAAAGGATTTTATAACCCTTATAATCTCAAATTAAGGGAAATGCAGCCTATCCCATCCTCATGCATTAGAAACAAGCCTCTCTCCCCCATTGAGAGCATGGCTGTGACTAGATACCTAATGTATAAGAACAAGTTAAAACAACATGGAAAACAAGGGCTACCTAAAATTGCTTTAAATCAAGTCATAACCACCATCGACTCAAGCGGGGATGGCATAAAGGCCTTTCGGTCTTGGCTAAGCATTGGGGAATCATGGAGAAACCATTTTGTAGAATAAAGATACTATTAAAAAAATGTCAAAGAAAATTTAGGAGAAAAAATGTGGTGTGATAAAGAGTCATAGGAAAAAAGAAAATTAAGGTATTATAAGGAAGCAATCAACCCTAATCTAGAAGATCAAAATTATCTACTCTGTTTTTTCCATGTGTAAAGAAAAAATGGCATTGCTAGGAATGGAACAAAATTCTCATAGGAGCTCCATGGTGGCCTGAGTTGGTCAATTCCTAAGCATGTGGGATGAAGGTGTGTGTCCGCATTGTGATACTAAGAAGGTTGGAGATGAAAGCACTTTCTCTTAGATTGTCCATCCCTATACCCATATTAGATTATATTTTCAAAATATTGATCCACACTACCAACCTTCCTAACCTCTTAACTCAAACACAAATTATGGTGATGTTGGAAGCTTCTCACCAATGCTTAGTCTGGAAACAAAGTTCTAAAGAATTGCATGTAATCTCTTACCCTCTTAAAGATCCGATGGACCAATTAGGTCTTAGTGGATGTTAATCATCATCATCAATCTAATGTTAATAAAAACGCCATGGGATGAAAGAGTGTGTCACATTTGTGACACTAAGAAGGTTGAAGATGAAAAGCACTTTCTCTTAGATTGTCCATCCTATACCCATATTAGATTATATTTTCAAAATATTGATCACACTACCAACCTTCCTAACCTCTTAACTCAACACAAGTATGGTGATGTTGGAAAGCTTCTCTTAATGCTTTTCGAGTACAGAAACAAAATTCTAAAGAATCACAAGTAATCTCTTACCCTCTTAAGGTCCGATAGACCAATTAGGTCTTAGTGGATGTTAATCATCATCATCAATCTAATGTTAATAAGATTTTTCATTTCATAGATTTTCTATTTTATATATTAGAGTATTGGATTTTCCATTTTTTTGTCTTTCTTTAATGTTAATTAAATTTTCCATTTCATATTATGTGTTGTTTTTTTAACTTGTTACCATCTACCTATTGGAAATGGGTACATTTAATTCTCTTTCAGTTATAAATTATAATATTATGGTTAGAAATTGAATATTTAAATTTTACATTTCATATTATGCGTTGTTTCTTTAACTTGTTACCTATATCTATTGGAAATGGGTACATTTAATTCTTTTTTAATTATAAATTATAATCTTATAGCTAGAAATTAAATAGCATATTTTTCTTTGTCTCTCCAAATCAATGAATGAGATTTAATTTTCATAACTTTCTAGTATTTATGAATGCATCCTTTAAACTGTTTACTTTTTTACATTTACTTAATCATATTTTTTTACATTTACTTAATCATATTTAAAAATTACTCCATGGACACTTTAAACTATTTACTTTTTCACTTTTACTTAATCATATTTAAAAATTAATCCATGTTCACTTGATTGCCAAGTTTAGTGAATAACCAATATTAATATGTACATAAAACTTCATTGACAATTTTGATTAATTATGGAGCACTACTTCACGCCTCATTGCCACTGATTTCATATTGGGAAGGGGGAGAGGGGTTTCATGGTGTGAAGCCTGACATGGCTGGAATGTTAAACAGTGACAACAAATTCCCAGGATTAGGATTTTAGATCTTATAATCCAACGTTGGTTGTAACCAATAAGACCAAGTTAGAATTTAGTTATGAGCGCACTCAATAATCAGTTTCTAATGTACATTGCTATAAATTGATGTATGCCCGTAGAGGCTGAGAGTGAGATGAGAGTGTGAGCCTACTGTAATCTCCTTGATTGAATAATAAGACAACCGATACATATGCCTGGTGGACGTAGCCCAACGTTTGGGTGAACCACGTAAAATATATGTGTTTATGATCTGTGTGATTGTGTTTTTCCGCATTTGCAATTCTAACAAGTGGTATCGGAGCTGGTTGGAAGAGAGGACATCGAGACTGTCAAAATTAGGAGCAACAACAATAGTGTGAGGTGCGTCGATTCCCACATCGCTGCAGGTCCCTCCTCTCATAGGGTGCGACGTCTAACTAGCAAAACTTACTGCGCTGCAAAAATCCTCGGATTGTCGCGGTCTAGCTCCATTTCCAGGTGTGTAGACAACCAAAAATTGTCGCGGTGAAGATAATAGGTACACTGTGACATCGCTGCACTCCAAGTATATCGAGAGGTGCGACGACGACTTCTTTTAAACCAAAAGTCATGAACTAGCATATTATTTAAAGGAATTTAAGGTATGGTCTTTTGTTGTTTTTGAAAAAGTTTATGGTATGACGTACGGATGGAGGATGCTATAAAAGGTGAATATAGTATGCATATTGTATTAAGTCTTGTATGCATATTATATTATATTTGGAAGGTGGAGGATTTTAAAAAGGTGACTTTTATTTTTTATTTTAAATAAAATGAAAGGTTAGTAAAAAAGGTTTCTTATTAAATATTTTATTAAACCTTGTAAATTTTAAACCATTATCCCTCTACATTATTTTTCAAAGGGCCTAGGTTATTACAAGCAGTGGTGTTTTTTGGAATGTTTCCTCTAATGGAAAAGACATAGAGTGCTAAGTTCGAATTTGAAAAGTTCAATGGCAAGAACAATTTTGAGATCTGGAAGGTTAAGATGCACAATTTACTCGTGCAACAAGGCGTGGTGAAGGCGCTTTTGGGAAAAGCAAAGAAACCCGCGACCATAACAGATGATGACTAGGATGAGATGGATGCAAGAGAACTGAGTGCCATATGTCTGTGTTTGGTTGACAATGTTCTGTTCAATATTGTCTTGGAGAAGACAACAGTTAGTTTATGGACGAAGCTAGAAAGCTTGTATATGACGAAATCCTTGACAAACAAGATCTTCCTCAAAATACAATTGTACAGTTTGCACATGAAGGAAGGTACGAAAATAACTGATCATTTAAATACCTTTAATACTCTCTTAGTTCAGTTGACTAGCATGGGAGTGAAATTCAAATCTGAAGATAAGGCGATTACATCATTACATTATTTTCCCACGTCATGGGATCACTTTGTTACCTCTATTAGTTTCATTTCAACAGAAAGTATTGAGTTTGATAACATTGTTGGAGCTTTACTGTCTGAGGAAACAAGGAAGAAATCCAATCTAGAAACCTCTACATCTGAGGCGATGATGGCCATAGGCAGACCTAAAGAAAGAGGACACAATCAGAGGGATTTCTCTCAATCAAAGTCGAAGGGCAGAAAGAGCAAGCTTAAGTGCTAGTTTTGTGGCAAATCTGGACACTTGAAGAAGGATTTTTGGAAGCGACAACAAGCCTCCAAAGAAGACCCTCTGAAAGAGACGAAGGAAGCAAATGCAACCAAAACAGGTTCAACAACAGGTTCAGTTATGACTGATGAAGTTTTATCAATTAGTATTGGTTCACGTCATGATCAACAATGGTTATTAGATTCTGGTGCTTCAAACCACATGTGTCTTCATAGACACTGGTTTATTACTTATCAGTCTATAGATGATGGAATAGTTTACATGGGAAATGATATCTCGTGTAAAGTTGTGGGAATTTGTAGCATTCGAATTAAAATGTTTGATGGAACTATTAAAATATTAACTGATGTAATACATGTACCTGAGCTTAGGAAGAACCTAATATCTTTGGGAGTCTTAGACACATGAGGTTACAAGAGTATCGTTCAAGGTGGAGTTATGAAGGTCTACAAAGGAATTCTATTGTTTATGAAAGCAAAGAAGGTTTCTAACATGTTTCTTTTAGAAGGAAGAACTGAGTCAGATCATGCGACAATAGTATCAGAGAAAGAAAGTGATTATGTTTGACTGTGGCATCAACGGTTGGGCCATATGAGAGAACAATGATTGAAGGTATTATCTTATCACAAGTTACTTCCTAGTCTAAAGTCTTTAAAGTTAGATTTCTGAGAGCATTGTATTTATGGAAAACAGAATAGGCAGAGATTTAAAACTGGAAGACACACCAGTGAAGGAATCCTTGAGTATATCCATTCTAATGTTTGGGTACCATCCCCTATTATTTCATATGGAGGATCATCATACTTTGTTACTTTTATAGATGATTTCTCTAGGAAGGTTTGGATCTATATGTTGGAAAGTAAGGCTGATGTATTTACAGTGGAAAAGAGCACTGGTAGATGCATTAAATGTTTAAGAACTGATAATGGTGGTGAATTTACGTCAATGGAATTTGAGAACTATTGCAAGGAGTTTGGGATTGATAGGCATAAAACCATTGCCTATACTCCTCAGCAAAATGGAGTTGTTGAACGCATGAACATGACTCTTCTAGAGAGAGCAAGGAGTATGCTTAGTAACGCCAATTTGTAGCAGGAACTATGGGCAGAAGCAGTAACTACAACTTGTTATCTGGTGAATCGATCACCATCAATAGCAATAGAGTGCAAGATTCCTGAAGAGGTATGGAAAGTTCACCCTTGTAATTATTCTAATCTTAAAGTTTTTGGTTGTGATGCCTATGCTCTAATTCTGAAACATTAGCGTTCTAAATTAGATCCAAAATAAAAAAGCCTTATCTTTGTTGGATATGGTGATGGTATTAATGGGTACAGGTTATGGGATCCTACTGCCCACAAGATCACCATTAATAGAGATGTAATATTTGATGAATCACCTCTCATCAAATCAAATGTAGATGTTCAAATGAAACAAGAAGAAGCACTAAAGTATCAACAAATTCAGTTTGAAACCAATGAGGGTGAACATGAACAAGTTTCAGAAGATGTTCATGAAGAGTCCCCTGCAGCAGAGGAAGACATGGTTGATGATGACAGTCAACAGATTGTGGATGAGCCACAAACTTCCCTAAGGAGGTCTACATGGGTCAGAAATCCTCCAAGAAGGTATGATGATTTTGTTTCATCAGTTTCTTTAAGTACTAATGATGATGAACCTTCGTGCTATCAGGAAGTTGTGAAGGGTTCTAACAGTGATAAATGGAAAGA